>MU123782.1:0-123728 GCA_014904935.1 Melanogaster broomeanus | reverse complement strand
TAGACTTCCCTTTTTGCAATACCGTTTTCTTCTTTCAGCTTGACAATGGTAACCAACACAAATTCTCAATGGGTCCTCGTTACCCCTAACCTCAGAACATTAGTACTGGTGAAACATTCCTCCTGGCTTTCCTCTAAGAAATTACTAATATTGTACTGCTGTTTTTAGTGGTGGTCACAACAACCGACGGTTGCTTTCACGCACAGAATTTTTTGGGGGGGCTGGGGGGAACTTTTAAAAGTTATTTTTGGGGGCTCGGTTCCCTTATCTTCTTTTCATAAATAGAGTCCTGTACTGAGGTCGACAGTAAAGTCATTGAAGTTTCCGATGCGTATTCCACGGGTCGCATAGTTGGCCACCGAGTTATAAATGATGAGGGGGTTGTGCTTGCGGACGCAATATGTATAGTGAAGTTGTAGCCAGTGTAATCATCAGTGGGGCATATTCTATTGATATGCGGGCCCAGCTGATATCCTTCTCGTCGAGGTCAACGATGATTGGGACACTGTTAGGGATGTATTCGAAGTTGTCGTTATACAAACCCCAGAAGTCACCAACTCCAGCGGCGAGGTAGTTGGGTTCACCGGTGTGCGTGAAACCATACTAGGCGGAGGTGTGTAGATGAGTTTTGCAAAACAGCAGCTTGGGAGTAGTCGGTGTTTTCGAGCTAGACCTGGATGAAACGATCGAAGACCGCACCAGCAACTGTAGGGCCATTGGGTGGGTATCCCATTCGACGCGCCGATGTAGGAAGGCGAGGTGTCTGTAGGACTGATAAGGGCACGAGTGAGTTTCAAAGTCCGCAAAGAGCGTCACACTGGTAGGCAGTCGTAGACTCACGCACTGGCAGCAGGTACCCTGCAGTACAGTGAACGTGGACGCCACCGCCGCAGAGGTGGTCTTGGCAAGGGCACATAACACAATCAGGGTAGGAATGGGCATGATCAGGTCAAGTGGGCAGCAACTTCGTCACAAACTGACTAATGTATTTATGCAACAGCAGATACGACCTCGCAACTTGAAGGTTATTTTTGCAGAGGAGGACACGCATAGCAGTATGACCTTGCAGCGCAACAGTACGACTTTGCAACTGTAAGGATATTTTCTGCAGAGGAGGACACGCTTTCTTCTTCAGCCCATAACCGATGTCAAGGGAGACACAACCTGGCTCATGAACGCATGATGAAGTTTCTGCACGTGATAATACTATGTAGCGCTATGTGTCCCTAAAAGGACAAATTACAATTCACCAACTGACATTCGAGTGAACGTCTCCATTGGGGACAAGCCGTGACGACGACTCTTTGACGGGAGTAATTAAGCTCATGAACCAACAACGCGTACTTTGACCCCGAAGCACGGGATATATTGATGTGTCAGGTTCACTAAGTTTACCCACGATTGTGTCCACAGTCCAAGACGTAGTAGGCTGGTGACCACGCTGCGTATTATGATCTACCTGTACTTGTCGGAGTGATTATTGATGGAGAGAAACTATGAATCGATTGGATCCACACATAAGGGGGAAGCACGGTCGCCGATGAGAAGTTGACAGTCGGATCAGCGATCGAGTTCTGATGCCTGGATGATCATGGATTGTAAGACGAACTTCAAGTTCTTTCATACATGATCCACGCAACGATTCAGCGCCCCTCCGCGCGATGAACCCCTCCCATGCCAACCCGGGCCAGAGCGAGTCAGTAAAGCTAGTAGTCTGACCGAATCGTGAGCGGAGGCCTAATTCCTCACCAACGAAGCTAGGTAGGTTCTCTCGTTGAATAAAAGAAGTTTCTCACTGATCCTTGATGCTCAATCACGCATCACGCATCACGTCGGTGAGGGATCGGATGTATGTGTATTTCATATATTCTGCGTGTCCGTCATCGAATTCCCGAGTACTACGGTAAAAACGTAGCTACCTATCGTGAGGATAGAGATTTTGCAGTGACTATCCAAGCTCGCAGATCAAACTAACAGTGCCAGCCGCAACAACAGCAAATGCAGCCCCAAGTACACCCTGGACACCAACCGCCACGCTTACCGCAGCACCCGTCGAAGGAGAGGTTGTGTTTGTCCCTGGTGCTGGCACCGTCAAGTTCACTGGCGCAGGCGCAGTGGTAGCGTTCAGGGACATGTTGAGATTGGGAGCAACGAAGGTCGGGCCGCTTCCACCGCCCGTAGCGTTGATGTCGGGCGCAAGGTACGGGACATAGTAATCAGAGTTCAAAGGACCAGGAATGGTGCCCGTAGCGTTCAGGAGGGGGAGGTTGCTGGTCGTGAGGTTGTTGTTTGCGTACGACGTGGTGTTGGCGACAAAGGCGAAAACGTCTGGTATGATGAAGGACGTCAGAAGTCGTAGTGAAAAACGAACAGGAACGGCATACTAGCTAGGGTCTTGTTGGTATCCCCTCGGCCAAGGTTACCAAGGTCCCAGTTATTTTCAACGGTAGAGAGCCTATAAGGAATGAGATGAGACTACACCCTATTGCATCGTACAAGGATCCTTCACGTCGAATAATGCGTGTAGAATGTCTCGTCCGTTGTATTCCAGAGAGTCTGAGGGATCACATTACCAAGCAATACACTGTATACCTGATTGTTGACGGTATAATCTTCGTTCCTGCCAGGCATGTCATGAGTGAGAAATTTGTATCCAAGCAGTTGACATACTCGTCGAACGACAGCACGATCAGTGTTCTCGCGGTGTTGAAGTTCGCGTCCCCGAGTAGTGGCAGCAACCAGAAGGTAAGCCACTCAGCAGCATACTCGACGGTGGTATCGTGGGCATCGCTATGGAGACTTGAGCGTCAGGGATCAGAGTATTATATATGCATGTTGACGCACTTGCGAAGATTGGGAGTAACAAATATCCATTGAGAAAGGGAGTTGTTGTTCACCTAATAGGAAGCGTGCATGAGAAACAGAAATCGGTTGATGACCAACCAATTACTCACATCGACAGCAAAGTCGTTGAAGTTCCGGATACGCGCGGCACGCGTGGTATTCAGACCAACCGAATCGAAGATGACCAAGGGGTTGTGCTTGCGCACGTAGTACGTGTAGTTATCGGGGTTGGTATAGTTGAATCCGGCATACCCGTCGGTGGGCATGTTCTCCTGATACGATGACCAGCTGACGCCCTTCTCCTCTAGCAAATCAACTACCGTCGAGATGTTGTTAGGCACGTTAACCAGCTGGTCCCCAGCCAGGCCAAAGAAGTCGCCTGCGGCAACTGCCATATAGTTTGGCTCGCTAGGATGGGTGACAGCATAGAAGCTGTTTAGAGTGATGCCCTGGGCAGAGAGGTTCTGGAAAACAGGATTCGAGGCAGCTTGAGCGTAGTTCGTGTTTTCAAGCCAAATCTGAATGAAGCGGTCGAAAACTTTGCCGGGTACGTCGGGAGTGTTCGTGATCGTGCTATTTGAGCTCCCGACGTAGAAAGGAGACGGCGAGGTTGGCCTGGAAGAGAATGTAAACGGACGACATGCTAGAGACGCCCGCAAGGTGACTTACGCCGGGGCAGGGGCAGTGAAGGTCGAGGCCACCGCCGCCGAAGCGGCCCTCGCGACTGCTACAAGAACGACAGCGTACTTGAAGGGCATGGGTAGGTCGAATTCACGTCCGTGAAGGAAAACCGCAAGCTCGAAGGGCGTCAAGTGCACCCACGATATACTGCAGTGTTCATTAGTAGTAGCACGTGGATTCCCATCAAACTTCCAGTGGTCGAAATTTCAGGAGGCCCCCGCCATCACCAGTAAGGATGAGATTCTTGAGATTCCGAAGGAACGTTGGAATTGGTGAGAACAATCTCGCCCTTGGTTGATAGCAAGGGGCGGGACACGGTCCCACGTCAATGGCCTGCCACCTGAATCCAGACACGTTCGTTACGCTGACTGATTACAGACAGATTAGACAGCCGTCAAGAGGACCGCCTTGGCATGTGATGCTAATAGGACCGAAAGGACTGCGTGGGTCACTACTGCAGACTGGATCATTGTGGATCATATAGTGGTAGTAGTAAGCATACATGTCTCGACTCGACGGAGATAGCCTGCAACATACCAGGTTTTGACGTAACTGCAGATTGCACAAAAGCAGGGCATCTGAACGTTGGTTCCCTGACGCGGACTCGGTCTGTCGCATGAATGGGATGTACAGGAGTAATTCACTTGGCAGCATGTTGAACCTGATCCATATGACAGAATGCTTGGCAGGCAACATTCATATTGGGACTAACGCCACTGATCACGATATACCGTACTAGTATATGCCAACTCCACACTGGCCTCCAGGTTCCCACAGGCAGGCCTTATTAACCATACCATGGTGGATAGAAGGATATGAACACACCAACCCTTTCCTTACCAGAATCTGGCCAGCTCCATGACGAAGACAATGTTTTCGGCGAACTCACCTTCGATGACCATGGCTCGACTCTTGCCTCTGTGGTGGTTGTATGACCATCGCCATAATCGCACGTTATAACGCGCAGATACATTACTTTCGTCTGTCCATCGATAGACAACATAACGCTCAGCTACGCCCGAAAACTCTACAGCAACACCGCTCCAGCGAAGACGGCACCCATGACCGACGTCAAGAAGCTGGCCGACACGAAGCTACCGAGGGCGCCGCCGGTCGTGGCCGCCAAAGCGGTCAAGTTCACTGGCGCCGGTGCACTCGAAGCATTCAAAGCCATGTTCGTGCCAGGTGCAATGTACGTCGTCCCGTTTCCACCACCAGTTCCGACGGTAGGGGCGAGGTATGGGACCCAGTATTCAGGGTTCAGGGGTCCAGGAATCGTCCCGGAGATGTTAAGCATCGGAAGGTTGGACGAAGCCGTCAGGTCGTTGTTCTGGTACCCGGTGGCCTCCGCGACAAACTGGAAGACGTCTGGAAAACTAAGCTGAGAACCGATAGCGCCAAACCGATTACGAAACACGTACTGGCCACGGTCTTGTTGGTATCTTGACGTCCAAGGTTTCCGAGGTTCCAGTTGGCCTCGACCGTCGACAGACTGTAGAAGAGAAGTTGAGCATCCACGGAGACAATGGGAAGGAAGCTACTTACGTGGAGTAGTGTGTGTAGAACGTATTGTCTGTCGTGTTCTGCAGGCTAGGTGGGACGGCACCACCAAGAAGGATACTGTACACCTGGTTGTTCTTTGTTTTCGTCTCGTTCCTAAGTCGGCTCAACGATCTGGCCAAGAGCATGGACCCCAAGTTCACTCACTCGTCGAAAGTCAACAAAATCAGAGTCCTGTTAGTGTTGAAGGCGGGGTCTTGAAGCAGAGGGACGAGCCAGTACGTCAACCAATCTGCGGCGAAAGCGACGTCAGTGTCGTGACCATCACTAAAAAGGCAGCATTAGTAATTTCTGAAGAGGAAGCAGGAGGAACACAGTACGAACTCTCTGAGGTTAGGGGTAACGAAGACCCATTGCGGGATTGTGTTGTTGCCAAGCTGAAAGAAGCAGAACATTGGTATTGCAAAATGGAACCCTACATAAATAGAGTCTACTACTGACATCAACAGCAAAGTCATTGAAGTTTCGGATGCGTGTTCCACGAGTCGCATTGTTGGCTACCGAATTATAAATGACGACGGGGTTGTGCTTGCGGACATAATATGTGTAATTATTGGAGTTGGTGAAGTTGAAGCCGGCGTAATCATCAGTGGGCATGTTCTCTTGATATGCGGCCCAGCTGATATCCTTTTCATCGAGGAGGTCAACGATGGTCGAGATATTGCTAGGGATGCATTCCATGTCGTCGTTATACAAACCCCAGAAGTCACCACCTCCAGCGGCAAGGTAGTTGGTTCACTGGTGTGGGTGACACCATAGTAGGCGGGGAGAGTGATGCCCTGTGTGGATAGGTTTTGGAAAACAGCAAGGGTGGCAGCTTGGGAATAGTCGGTGTTTTCGAGCCAGATCTGGATGAAACGATCGAAGGCGGCACCAGAAACTGTAGGACCATTGGTGGTAAGTGTTCCATTCGACGCGCCAATGTAGAAAGGCGAGGTGTCTGTAGGACTGATAGGGCATGTCGTAGTGAGTTTCCAAAGTCCGCGAAGAGCATCAAACCAGTAGACTCACGCAGCAGCAGGTGCAGTGAACGTGGACGCCACCGCTGCAGATGCGGTCTTGGCAAGGGCGCTTAACACAATCCAGTGTAGGAATGGACATGATCAGGTCAAGTGGGCAGCAACTTCGTCACGAACTGACTCAGGTATTTATGCAACAGTACGACCTCGCAACTTCAAGGTTATTTTTGCAGAGGAGGACACGCATAGCAGTATGACCTTGCAGCGGAACAGTACGACTTTGCAACTGCAAGGTTATTTTTGCGGAGGAGGACACACACTTTCTTCTTCAGCCCATAACCGATCGCAAAGGAGACACAACCCGAATCGATTTATTTACAAGGCTCATAAACAGATGACCACGTTATCCATAACGGAGTTTCTGCACGTGCGTTCTTTCCCTTCTCTGTTGATCTTTCCCAGACAACTTACATTCTGACTTGCAGCGAAAATTCATGTTTCTATCGCCAGATGGTCCGATTACACCGAGTCCACCAATTGCCAATGAGCTATTCTACTGCTCTTCGTGAACGAGGCGCCCAACCACGAACGTATCTCCCTTGTACCTTGTGGTACCTGGTGCGCAACACATGTCAACGAAGTATGCTCCATCCCTCCGCGTGATCTTTTGATGCGACTTTTGATGTGGGCGTCCGCACCACATGTCAACTAATAGTAGAATTATAATATCTCCTGGGAACCACACCTGGAGATGAGACTTCCCTGTTCCTGTTCTCGCTAGTGACGTATATCCTCTGTGTCCTTGTCCCAGAGACTCCATCCACTGCATGACAAGGCGACTGATGCATGATTTGTCCCAGCGCGCTAGCTACTGTTGTTACAATGTTGTTGGGTATTCGACAACTTGCAGCGCCCGCATACGGCGACCGACATGCACCAGACCAGAATGACGTATACCCCTGTGAACATGGGTAAGAAAGCCAAAATGGTGAATTATGTGACATTCATGTCTTCCCAGACGGAACCCGCCCAGACCTTCCCCTTGCGGGACGCATACGAAACTGAGGTAACGGTAAACATGCTCGTCGAAGTCGATGCTGTGTGTCACCTCAGTGCTCAGCGCTCAGTACTCAGTCATGGCCAGCGCCACTGGAAAGAACGCGTCAGACCTCGGTAAGTATTGAATGGGTCGCTCATGGAGGCGGAGCATGGGATAGTGGGTCGTAGTGGTTCTCAAAGTGGACCAATTGCGAGGGAATGCAAGTGGACGTGCCTGAACTACACTTTGCATGCACACGCTGGGACTTTGTCCTTTCGTCTCTAACACTCTTATAATACCGCTCTTACGCCACCAAGCATACCATCTCCGTCTCCAATACGTCCGCCCCCCTGATTAGAAGTACAGAGGATCAGGTTCTGCTCACACCACCCTCGTTATATACTGGGTAGGATATATGTAAAATGGTTTCCCTGGTGTCAAAGAAGTCACGTTGTCCAAATTGGCTATATCCAGTGGGGCCTGGTTTCTAACCGCGGCGGTCTTCGTCAGTAAAGGTGCTAAGAGTTGACCCGAAGTTGAAACTCGACGTTGTCCGTGTCTTTGTGGGTCATCTGACAACCAGCCCTGGGAGTCTGAAGGTGTTAAATGCTCAGCCCAGTCCCACGTATCCTACCGATCGGCACAGGAAGCGCTCGTCTCAGTTGACCTTTTATTGGGGAACCTGTCAGGACTCTAACAGAACCGCGTGTGGTTACACTTCCCATCTACGAAGAAAGCTCAGTATCCCGTTCCTCGCACTCTGTCAGGTCAGCGGGAAATAGAACCTTTGTGCGTTCTCCTTGGCATCCACAGTTATGGATAGTTCAGTGATCGAAGCCACCGTGGAGAAATAACTGCGCAGGTGGCGCAACAGTGACAACAAGAACCACATAACACCACACCACACCTAACACACGGAATTGCTGCATGCCCACGTTGAAACTACGCTGGCAGCATGACTGGTATGGCATGAGCAGATTACGCTGAGGCAATTAATGGGTCGCAGCATCAGAAAAAACCCCCGGGTTCGAACAGCGAATATGCCTCCTCCCAAAAAGAAGAGGGGTATCAGCAAGATATCACTATATATGTACGACTGCTGGACCTGACAAGAGAGCCCCACGGAACTTTAACCGGTCCCAAGATCAAATTTGCGGGGGAAGTGTGTCAGAAACGTACTAGTAGGGTAAGGTCCAGACCCATGAGGATGAAATCCACGCTCGCGGGCGGCAGCCATGGAGTACTACCACTAGTACCTATGCACAGGGCTCGAGTAAATCTGGGCGGAACACTCGTGGACAACTCCTTTGTCTCGACCTCATGAGGATGCTCTGCCTGAGGATTTGCGATCGATGATCACTGTAGTACAGTACAATATCTCATAATGGATGGCGTCCGTCCCACCCCGTGGCATCCACTACGAGGTTATATCCATGACAATATTGTCACGTTATGTGACGTCATGTGACGCTGTGCAATGTGCAGTGGGCGACAATGTCACGCTAGCCTGGGGGTGCACAATTGGTGCTATAAGCCATTAATATTGGCATCCAAACCACCAACATCTCTGTATGTGTTGGAAATATCGGCCGAGTGTACGAGTGATTCACTCGTGGGAACATCTCATAGAGTATTCAAGTTGATTATCTAGAGTTGTACCACATCTGTTTGCCAAAGGCTACCTGCCGTTCCTCGCAGCCTGGTCAAATTGTACTGCATTGTAACTGTGTTCTGGTGGCTATGTGTTTTTACTATATTGTAGATGTACTGTATCATATATGTAGGCATGGTGCCTCCAATTGCTGGCATATGCCCTGGTCATGGTGTGGTGTAAACTTTGGTTCTGCATGTGGCACTGTCAGTGGCTGTGATGCGATTGGGGGTTTCGGAGCTCGGTTGTACTATGGCTTGTGGCCAGCTCGCCGGGGGTTTTTTCTGGATAGCTCAGATTGGTATAGCTATGTCAAACTTATGCTGGAACCCCCCAATCATGCTAATATGATAGTGGATAACCCCCCAAATCAGCATCTATTATCTAATATGATTTTTATGGATAATTTGGCAGGGACGGATGTGGTTCCCAGGTCTGGGCATCCATTATCAGGTCTTATCCGTTATGATGCTATCTACTATGAGATATTGTACTGTATATGTTTGAGATGAAATGATTGTCGCACGGTGTAGCTTGCTTGCCGTATTTAGTGATAAGAGAGTGGCACGTGTTACACGACTTACGCAACTAATAACCTGGCGCAAAAGCTTGTAACCCTCCCAAGTCAACTTCCCAGTCTCGCAGGCGCCCATTTGGCCTGTAAATACGTCCACCGTTCAAGTACCACGGTGCAGACTTGACACACCAGGAAGGTGAATGGAAAACCTGACTAACAATGGTGAGTATCCTGTCATTTCACTACCAACCACACTACTTAACGTCATCTTACCATGGTAGGTTTTTGTCAACGACAAGAAGTTTGCATGGTAGGCAAAACTTTCGGCGCCACTGTGTCTGTGGTGTTTACTGGTCAATTCTAGCGAGTCGTGTATCAAAGGGCATAGGTCCTCATCATGTCATCACACAGAACGCCCGTTGTTCGAGGTCAAGAAGAAGGGCCGTCCCGTCTCCCAGTGTCCCAAGTGTCGCGAGCTGCGTCAAGCAAAGCGTGTGCATTCCAAGTGCACCTGTGCACCCCGACAGGCCGTTGTTGATAAGATCCCCATACCTGCTGCACGTCCGGACAAGAAGCGTAAGTTTGATGTCAGATACTGATGCCCGATTGGGTAACTGACAGAGTCCAGCACGTCGCTTCATGCCTAGCGTTCCTACTCTACCTAATGGAATATCGGATGCTCTCCACTCTACCACGGTTCCCATTCCTCCCAATTCAAGACAGCGGGGTAAGAACTCCAATCCTCCAAAACAAGCAGATCGCTAATCAATTCGTTGCAGTTGATTCACTCCTCAACCCTTGTTATTGCACGAGTGTCCGGCAATGTACATGTAGATCAGCATGTGTCGCTGGATCCAGTTCCTCCGAGGAGAGACCTGTGCAAGTTGGACTACAGGCCCTCGCGGAAGCGGCGGCCATGTTCCAAGACCAACCGATGCAGAAGTCTACCCATCCGCGCTCATCGGAACCATCCTCAGTATCTTGCTGCTCGGATAAACGCCTTCAGTACATATCACCACACCTCCCCAACACTTAGAACTGCCGCCGATCCTTCCTGGATCGATCAGTTCCTCAGGAACAGTTCCTTACTTTTCAGTCATACCGCCGCTCAGCACCATCAAGTCCATCGCAGGATCTGGGTGTACATGTGGTTTCAGATGCATGTGTCCTGGATGTATCGAACACCGCGGCCCGGAACATGCACAGGCAGACCACAAGGACTGTAGCGACGGATGCGCTCACTGTGTGGACCACACGGGTGGCGTTGAACTGCCTGGTCAAGATACCTCGGTCGGCGGTGGAAGCCTGGTTGAGATGTTCTTCGCGCGTGCAGCTTCACTTCCCAACCCACCTCTCAATCGCCGGATGGGTATGGACCCTGGGGATGTCACTGTCTACCCTAGTGACCTGTTCTCGGGCTCGTCAATGGAAACCGATGACCGCAGCGCTGCATTTGGGCTAGTGAACATCCCGAAACTGGAGTGTTGCCGCGGTCAATGCGGTTGTGCATCTGAGGGATGTCAGTGCGGGCCGTCTTGCAGTGGTTGCTGCGGCAGTTCCTACTCCAGACGTGCGTAGTAAATTTAGATCCTCGCCTATTCGGCTGAGCTGACGATCGTCCATTAATGCATTTATGGGGCATCCTCTCCTTTATCAGGATAGCAGAGCGTCCCTATCCCCTGATTCTTCTGTGACGCACGCACTGTTCGGACGTGATTAGTTTCAGCCCTTAACCTAGGTTCATTTTCTAACAGGTGTCTTTTTCCCAGCATCTCCCGAGACCTACCTCATTTCCTCATTGATGAGCGCCTGCGTTCACCATGTCTATGTGTAGCTTTTCCAACACGGGTCTTATGTAGTACACACCACTACTCTTGTAATTTACATAAAGCTGCCTTTGACACTTGCAAAATGTCACTGACTCCGGCATATTCGCGCACCACGATGTAACATGACGAATGTGGCGTGATTAGTGGGGTACTGTAAATAGGTGTGGTTCTTTGGGAGGGGGATCGGTGCGTCTACGTACACAGCTTGGAGGAGCGAGTGGAGCATCATCTACAGCTATACGCACAACCGGTTAATCTCGGTGCTCAGGAGCTCGTTTTCGCACTGACAGCATGTAAGTTAGTAGGCCGCTCCACCATTGGAAGGGCAGGTGACATGGATCGAAGAAGAGTGGAGCTCGATCACGTAGTGCGCACTCCACTGCTCAAGTACTTATCCACGAACACCAGGCATCATCGATATCGCCGTCACAAACGACATTGAACACTAGATAACACTCAAAGTTACACAAAAAACGGGGTAGACATGGATACAACAGCGGGTATCATGATGATAGCAGTAGTAGATGGATGCAGGAATTACAGATCGCAGAAAAAGGTGAGACAATTGGACAGTTATCCTCAGTTCGAAGAAGGGGATAAAGACTGATTCGAGTAGGAAACACAAACGACATCAAAACGTCTACAAGGGAGGACCGGGGCTAACTGATGTGAGTGGTATAGTGGGGTTCCGTGTTGGTCGTGGATATCTTTCAGGGGTTTTCCGAGTGTGTTGAGAGGGTCGTGATGCTAGCCCTGCTAGTGCACCACTCCTCTGTCGACGAATCAATGGTATAATATGACGGGGCCATAAAAGCTGGTGGATCATTTGTCCAATGCACCACGCACTCCAGGTCACAGGTTCGATCCTATTAACTTGCCGATCTAAATGGCGAGATAGCTAAAGGAAGCTGTATTTGAATAGATCCCGCGGACAAGATGAACTTGTCATACACACCTGGGGGGCAACTCGCGGGAGTAAATATTGTTCAATCGCTACCTCGCAGTGCCAGATGTGTCGGAGCTCGACCACTTGCACGTGTTAGCGTGGAGGGCACGCCAGATTCAAACGATGAATGGATGCCTTCGTCGCTTGAGGTTTTGCTTTTGATACTGGGGCGTTTGTTCAGCGACATAGCACCAGTCTTGTCTTCTCTGAAAAGTTCGGTGGGGCTGGGGCCACGTTTCGCCTTCGATGGCGGCGATGACACGCCCGATGAAGGCGATGCGGTAGCAGGAGGGTGCTGGTCGCCATTATCATTGCCTTCTGGGTTCCAGGGGCCGGTGGTGTGCGCGGCGGTCAGGAAAGAGCGAGTCCTGTCGCGGATACCACCTTGTCCATGTCCCATGGCAGCAACCCCACCTTTGTCTGCACCTCCGAACCACGCCTTCTGTGCCCCACTATCACCAGATTTTCTCCCCCTCTCGCTGATGCTCACCCCAAGCTCGATCTCAGGGGCGCTGCCTTCGTCGCTGACCCCGCCGTCGCCCCAGAGTTCGCGTTCCTCATCCACGATCCTCAAGGCACCTTCGATGACAGCGGCATGGACGAACACGTATTGTCGCAGGCTCTGGCACAGACTCATCCGCTGCTCCCGCATGTCCTGCACGACCATACAGATAGGATCTGCGAATGACGAGATCAGCGGTGGCAATAGATCGCTGTGCAGCTCGCGCGGAAGCTTGTAATCGATGACGGACCGACCCGCAGCGCGCCGGTCGACCTCAGGTACTCCAAGATCCACTGCAACCGATGAGGGCTGTGGAATCTCTGGGTCTCGCGGTACGCGTGGCATAGGGGTCGTGGCTTTTTCTTTGCATTTACCGTCTGCATATGGAGAAGGTTCGTCCTTGGCAGGGTTGCTCGCCGTGGCAGTCTCTGGGGCTTTCGCAGGACCCGATCCAACCTCAGCGTTCGTACTGCTTTCGAGCTTGGGGAGCCGACGTTCTCTTGTAATCGCACTTCGATACTCTTCGCACTGTCGGCATAAGCACTTCCCCCACTCTCGAGCTCCTGAGGAGGGCTCATCAATCCATCCAGACTCGGATCCGAACTCGCTCTCGAACTCGGCTCGTCAGGCACGTCGACTCCAAGGGACGAGACACCCCTCGCTGAGCCTCCGGAGTAGTAGGGAGTGCGGGACTCGAAAGACTTGCAACGGGCGATAGCCCAAGGGATGGTTTCTTGTGCGACCACCGTTGGTGCATCGCACGCTGAAGGTTCTTAGTGTTCAAGGCGGTGGACTGAGGCGGTACGGAGACTGAACGTGGGGAATGATCGACATCCATATCTGATCCTGGATTAACGTGGATGGCGGAGGGTTGCCGGAGTGGGACAGCAGCCTTATGAACCTTTTCGGGCAAAGAAGAATCTGTAGAGGCGATGGAGGTAGCCGAGCTGTCGTGTAGACGGGAACGCATGAGGCCCATGAAGCTGGATGACTCTACGCCCGAACTTGACCAAATCGAGACCCCGAACCCGAATGCGAGGTCGATATCGATCCCGAGCCAAACCCTGAGTTCGACTTCGACACTGAGGAAGGTGGAACGCCTCCACTTCCACTGCCAGTCCCACTCCGGATGCACCACTTCCGCTGAGTCCACTCGCGCTTTTCCTTTCTGCACCGCTTCCACTCCCAGTCCCGCTGGCACTGGCACTCGCTGACCCTCCCACCGAGTCGTCCGCTGAATTGAGTGCAGATGGAGCGCTACCACTCGAGGCGCTTCCTGGGGATCTCTCCCTACTGGGAGCGGGCAACAAAGATAACGACATAGGCATGCCAATCGGCGGAGGAAGCTCTTCCTCTTCTGTGCGCGTGTGTGTCTGGTCGGATACCTGTTCTGCCCACTCGCGCGTGGATGACGACTGCCAGCCAGCCTTCTGGGGGTCGTTGAGTAGCACGTCAGCAGTGCCATCGCCTTTGGATGCATCGTCGGTGGTTCCAGCATAAGGAACATGCACGACAAGCGAACTTGAACTCGAACTCTCCTGCTCAGTCATCGCCAAGATGATGGTGTCTCCGACTTTTCTTGCGGTCGCCAGCGGTAACGTGGAGTGGGATCGTGCCAAGTATCTGTGGTTGGGCTTGGGGCTTCTCGACGATAGATCTGTCGACGTCCATTCCCTTCCCCTTCACCGACTACGCTGTTGGCACCCCCACTCTCCACACCACTGGCTCCAGTCTCTGTACTCACATCCGCGCTTATGTCCCCACTGCCCTCCGCACCACTTGTAGCGCTGCTGCTCGCATTCAGCCCAACACCCGCCCTAACACCACGCCCCGCCGACCCCTTCATAGCCTGCACCTCCCTGTTCTTCCGCATCTCTGTCCTTATACCATCCAACACCGCATCAACAGCGATGAATCCTCCCGTCCTCCCCACTCCAGCGGAGCAGTGCAACAACACCGGGGCCCTGTTGCCCAGCGCAAACGCCGCGACCCCTGTCTTGAGATCCAGCTCGGGGTGCCTCCATCCTCTTCCACGCTTCTTCTTCCCATCGACAGCAGCGTACGCGAAAGAAGAAAAAAAGGCCGACTTTTCATAGCGCTCAGAACCGCTCCCCATCTCGGGTGACTGGGTCCCACTCCCAGGGCTCAAGCTCCCGCTCCCGCTCCCACTCTCACCCGGACTGGGTCCGGGCGTGCTCTCGGCGACGGCCTGCTCGACCCGCTTCACGAGGTCCAGCACGCCCTGCGGGTCCTCCGGGACGTTCAAATCCGGCCAGTCGAGGTACTGCAGATGCGTGACTCGCCGCGGGGGCACGCCAGGGTAGGACGTATTGCTCAGCGCGAACGTGCGCGTTATCATCGCGGGCTGCGCCTTGCTCGCTCTGTTGCCCCTCGTGGGCGGCTCCCGCAGCGCGAAGAAGAAGCCTTGCTGTTTGGAGGTGTCCGTTATCGACGAGGCAGCGCCGCTGGGCGAGGTGGGCGGGGAGGTGGACAGCAGCTCGAGACGGAGCGGGCCGTATTGTTTGTCGGTCCAGTATGTCCCGCACTTGACCATCGCGTTTTCGACTTCACGCGTGAGCATGACAATGACGTGGACGTTCTGTTCCCAGACGAGACTGCATCGTAGAGGCAACAAAGGGTATCGATCAGCTTTCTAGGACACTCTGGATCACAGAGACGAGACGGAAGGGCTTACCTCCAGAAATCGACAAACGTGGCAGGCAGCGGACCTTGCGTCGCGATATACCGCTTCCGCGTACCTAACGGCTGTACATACGACGCGTTCACGTAGTCATCCGCTGGCGAGGCGAGATCTCTGCTTGAGTGTAGTTTCACACTCGCATCTCCGGCCTGCCCGGTCATGCGCCCCGGTACACCGATGAAACCGCCTAAAGGAACAGATAAAGAGGTAGAAGATGCCAACGCTGATGTCATTGCACCGGTAGGTGGCCCATGGCGACCCACACGGCTCGGGAGACGCAAGGTGAACGAAGGGAGTGGACCGAAGCTGGGTAGACTAGACACCGGAAGAGAAAACTGTATTCCGCCTGTCTGCATGCTCGCAGCCGACGTCTCAGGGGGCCATGCACGCATAGGGGAGAGCGCGGGTGATATCTCCATCGGGGTATAGAACGGCGGGGTTGGCAGAGGAAAGGCTGTGACAGGCGTAGGAGGCTCGGACATGCGAGAGTCCTGGTCAGCAACTGGAAGGATCTCAAGCGTGATTTGAGGCGGGTTTTGTCTCTGGCTCTGAGTCTCTTGCAGCTGCCCACCCTCAACGACATCAGCACTCGTCCCTGAAGTCGACGTTCGCACATCGAAATCGATCGAATGTCTCGACGGTCCTGGAGGAGTACCCGTCGCCACCAGCTGCTGATCTTGGTTCACCCCGAACCTGGGGCTCGACCGGCTTCGCTGCGCGCTCTCACCCTCTTTCACCCTCTCGTAATCCTTCTCCTTTCCCTTTGCTCCGACCTTCCCCTTCGCGATTCGGCCGCGCTCTGCAGACTTGCCCTTATTTCGCTTACCCGGATGTGAGCCCTGATGACGCCCATCGTGGAGGCGGACACGGGCATGCTCAAAAGGCCAGATGTAGTTATATCTGCAAGGTTCAACATGGGTGAACATCATGGCCTTGACTTGGCAAAAAAAAACAGCGGAAAGGAAGAGAAAGTTCAGGGCAGAAGTGCTCAAACAAAAATGAGAAAACAAGGGGATAGCATCACAGAATAGCGTACACGCCAAAATAGGGGCAAAAAGTAAAGTTAACTCGTTAACCGGCAATGGGCCGATCTGGTTAAATTTCCATCCTAGGAAACTCATCTCGACGACAATTTTCCTTCCATGGATTCAGTGATCGAAGGAAGGTTGCGCCACAGCTCCACCAGCTCCACCATCAATACGCATGCACACACTTACCTTGGATCCTGCTGTAGACAGTCACCGACCACGCAAAGGCGCGTGCGGGGAACACAGAATGCAGAGATCGACAGAAGATTCGGACAAGAAGAGAACCAAGGACCAGAGGCAAATAGTTTGCCAGAACATCCAAAACACGACGCACCTATTCTTTGTTCCCTTTTCTACGCCGGCAGTGATCGAAAACGGGAATGCTATGGGAGAAGTACCAGGGACTGCCTTCACACTCATTGAAGCGCTATCTCCTCCTGGGGCGCGATCAATGGCCCCGACTGCTCCACTTTCGAAGACAGTGTATGGCCTTCCAGTTGCAGCCGCCCCTGCCACCTCACTTTCCTTGGAATGATGCTCCAAGATTGTCCGTAATCGCCTTTGTTCCGCAAGCTCTATACGATAAAACTGCATTGCAAGTGCCTCTGCGCCTTCTTCCACGTCTGGGTCGTTCTCATCAGGATCAGATGTATGTGGATCGTCGCTCGACTCTGACCCGGATTCCAGTGCGGTGGAGCTGGGAGAACGCGAGGAAGATGCCGTATGCCTAACGGCAGAACGACATGCGATGTCCTGCAACCATCGAAAAGGAAGCTCGTTTATCCGTCTTCTGACGCGTCTAGAAAGGCGGAGTGGTATGCGCTCGGTGATACCCTGGGAAAGCTCCATGTTCTGTCTGATGGTGTCAAAGAAGGGATTAGCAGCGCGAGACACGACCGGGGCTGGAGTGTGAAGAATAGCATTGTTCCTTGATATCGCACCGACGCCTATGCCTGCGGTGGTAGAGGACAGGGAAAAGGCAGCTTTGGGGAGACGTTTGGTTCTCAAGGTACCTGAGGAAGCGGTCGCTTCCACGTCGTCTTCTTCGGGACTGGGCTGTTCTGTGGTCGCGAGGTCGCGAGCCTCTTTCCATACAGCCTGGAAACCTCCACGTACCCAACCGAGTTCACCGGAGAACCCCTCTGCGCGGAACTTGCGCAATAGACCGGCGATGTTGCTATTATCAGGGGTGACGGCGGAGTCGGCATCGTATACCAATATGCGTGTGGCGCTTGGCCAGGCTGCGAAGCGGGCACGAGCGGTGGCAGAAGGGAGCATTTGAGTGAGTTTTGAGAGGGAGAAAAGGGGACGTTTGAGGAGAGTGGAGGGTACGGAGAGGGACAGGGCGTGGCGTATACGGGCGGATGCATGGGCGGCATGGGGACGGATGTCGAGGATGAGAGTGGAGGGGTCTGAGAGGTAAGAAGCGAGGGCCGAGGGTGGGACAGAGGTTAAAGCCAGGGTACCCACGACGGTGTGAGGCTGAGGGGGGGCACTGGCGCGTGCTGTGTTAGGCAGTGAAACGCGTTTGGGGGGCAAAGAGAGGGACGGGATAAGGGGGGAGGGAGGGAGAGGGGAGACTGGTGTGCATGGGGTTGTGCTGTGGGAGGCTGATCTGGCTTGGGGTGTGGGATTTCGCCTGGGAGGAGACGAGCGGTGAGGAGATCAGCGGATCCGAAGCGGACGGCGATTGCTTCAGCGAAAGAGTCATGGGACTCAGCTAGGCTGTTATTATGAGCGGTGAAGGGAACGCTGGTGAAGAAATCGTCTGACATCCCCGTTGAGGGGGAGGATGTTGAGGGATGTTGAAACTGGGATGTGCGAGATGATTGTTTTGTTGGGAGACGTTGTTGTGTCTTTTTGCAGATAAAAAGTCGGCCAGGACGTAGTGGAGACCGAGGATGAACGTTTTGACGACTTGGTAGTGTCTGTTTCCGTTCGACTTGGAAAAGGACAGCCTCGACGAGACTCGGGACTCGTCTTGCACCCGCGCAGAAATCGGCTGTTTTGACCTCGCCTGTGTTTCAAAGTTTGCCCTGTTCAATACTCATCACGAGGTATGATGTCACAGCTCTAGACCTCCGTTCCAGACCACTGATGTCATGCCACGTGATCACCCTCCTGCTGTCAGAATGCTGTGAGTGGCTGTGGGAATTCTGTACAGGGGGGGACTGTGACCTGCTGTGACCCGCTGTGGAGACCTGTGCAGGCCTGTAAATATACCTTTGGGTTTTGCTGATGCTGGGGGCAAAAAAAAGTAGATTGGGTCAAAACCGAGGGAGTGGTCGAGATGCTTGGACTGCTCCAACTGCCTCTGTCCCCCCTGCACTCCTTTCCCTGGAAAATCTCTGACCTTGAGGCTGCGTGCCATCCTCTCTGGCAGGTCCAACGTTGGCATTGGCCGCTGGGCCCTCATCACGTGAGACCAAAAATGACAAAATACCATGATCTCCGGAACTCCGGAAACGCGGGAAAATCATCTCCGGCACTCCTGTAACCAGAGTTACTTCCTGAAGTCATTTTCTATCTCCGGGATTACTTATCGTGTCATCACCGTTTCAAATCTCCTGTCAATTCCTCCCATTCATTTCCAATCTGTCACTATACATTTATCTTGTTCCTATCTTGTTCCTACCTGATCCCTTGCTATTATTAGCAAGCACATCTTCGCCCTTTATAAATGTGGTCTGTTACTTACAAGCACCTCAGTCGTTCTTCGCCCACCTTAGGCAGCGGCTGAGGTGAGTTCCCTTTTTACTCCTATTACTACTCCTAGCTAATGTATAGTAGTCCGGGCAACTCCTGCCCTTGTATAGCCCTCGTATAGAATTTAACAAAAAAAACGGTCCTCGTCACGTGGGACCGAAAACAGTCCTTCGGTCTTATCGGACCCCTTGGGGTGGCGAAGCTCCCCCCAAATCATTTGCATTTGAGGGATAGCAGTCAGGTGACTGTGGGATCCGCTCAGCCCTACTGATGAGATTTACCAGTCCATCTATCGACGGCTTGCCTCATGCATGATCATATCGATCATAGACGGATTTGGTTACCAGACTAACCCTCACTATGCTAATGCATCCTGGCGTACCACCTCACCAACTGGACCTAAAGCCCAATGCCGTTTGTGCAATTCAACACAACCTCTCCATTGACAATGGTTTATTTCACAACGCTTGAGTGCAAATCACCGCGTTACATCATCGTTTCATTGAAGTTCGTCTTCTTAACGACAATCGCACTCCTCATTCGGGCTGGACCATCCATCGCAAACAATTTCCTCTCCGGCTCGCATACGCTACAACATTCAATGGCTGTCAAGGTCTTACTTTATTCCGTACAGCACTCGACCTGCGCACTGATCCCTTTGCCCATGGGCAACTTTACACTGCTTTTATCTAGAATATGTCAACGTGAACACTCTTTAGTTGTTGTCTTTAGTTCTTCTAACCACAACAAAGACTGCGCGAATGTAGTGTACCCACCTCTACTCTTATAATTTATTCCTCATGAATTATTGGGATCTCAAATGGCAGGAACGCCACCAACTTCAATGTGATGGCCTCGAAGACGTCAAGTCTCCCTTTACTCTGGCCGTGGCTGAGCTCCTTGAGGGCGCTTCTGTCGAAGCTTTGGAGCTGGTTCGACCTCGCTGGAGGAACGCGGAGATGTACTTGTCAGCCATAACTTTTTCTTGACCGAGCTATTTACTGATCGCTACCTTCACAGAAAAAATCTCAGTACTTCTTTGCCTCATAGTCTCGGAGGTTTCGAACCCGACAGCCGCAACAATGATGACCTTTCCCGTCAGTATTCTTCCAAGTTTGGTGACAGTGTCTACCACAACGTTGCTCTGCCAGAATACGAGGCATTGCCAGAATACCGACATCCACCACCAGAATATCGCATTGTTCCTTCACTGATCTTGGTGTACCCTTACCGCTCACAAGTTGCGCCCTCCAGCCCTAGCCCTCATTTCTTCGAGTTCCCTCATATCACCCGACATCCCGTTCCGAGTACTCTTCCGCTACCATCGTCATTCTCTGTCTCTGGGCGCGACCTTCGGCGCCATCCCAAGTTTCTTCAACGTCCCAATCAACCCAATCCACCACGTTTCAATCGCAGACACAACGAAGTTATGATAAATTTCCTATGAACGCTGGACCAAGTGACCGAAAATCCTCCATGTCCAACCTCCACCCTCGACTAGTCCCCCCTTTCAATGGAACCTCCATAGACGAACCGCCCGCATTGCACCATGACCCCTCAATTACCCAACCATGTGGTATGGGTGGCGGCATGCATTACAACACTTCCGTTTCCCTGCCAATACACGAGAATGTGCATGGTGGAAACAGGTATGATACTTCTCACCAAACAGGGTACACATGTCAGTGTTGACGCCCTTGATAGACCGAGCAATTGCGACTGTGATCCAGCTTACGCGTATGTTCCTTCTTCCAGTGACGTGTTATCCCTCTCCACTCGACCAGGCTATCACGAAGAGAGCTTCCCTCATGGCCAAATTCTCTCTTACTCTGGACACTATTGATCAATACGATCAACTGATACCCCCGCATTTTCTTGGTCTTATTAACGAAGTCTTACAACGGATCTCCCCCGTTCCTACTCTTTGGTATCTATACTTCACTTGTTGTACTATTGTAGCATCTAGTTTACATATCTCTGCCTCATCTTAGTTTTGTTTCTCTGGGATCTTCTTGTTCTGCAACCAGTGCTAGATGTATCAGTGGGATGGCCCTCGGTTGACTGCAGCAGTGAGACATGGCTGATCATCGGATGCGCATCCTCCGCTTGTTAGACTGGGAACTACAAATCTCTGCACGTAACACTGGTATGGAGAATTCCTGGTACTATGTACTTCAGCATCTCCGTAACAGAGACTACTGCACGGACGGCATAATCAGGGATTCCGTATACCGAATCTGATAATTACAGTGTGTATATGATGCAAGAACCACATCGAACAGTGCCCACTGGCAGGCAATCGCTCCTCGATGAGGCCAGTGACCGCGAGATTCGGCTGTACTTTCCCTACTTAGTCAACCTTGATTTGCTCAAGGTCGTTTTAATTGGAATTCTGTTTCTGTCATGCCACCGAATGAGTTTGACAACGACCGGTCTGTTTCAGATAATTTGTATCGTCCTTTTTTGCTTATAGTAAACTAGGAAGAGAAGAAAGCGAGGTGGACGATGACAAAGCGGGACACATATGCAAATACAGGCCAAGGGCGGAGATGATGGACAGGGGAAGATGTAGCTTCAAAAGTGATCAATGGACGATGAGACCAGATGTGCTGACGTTGACGAAGAGAGAAGAATGATGGAAAATGCGGAAGAGGAAGTGCACAAAGGGAAAGTGAAAGGAAGTGAGGGGGAGGCATGACGACAGAAGTTGAAGTGATGACAGAGATGATGGGGCCAGAAACCTTCATGTAACCGGGCAGCATGAGAGGACAAACTTCCTGCATGCAAAGGACTGGGTTGTTGGTAAATATAGCGTCCACTCGGTCTCCTGGTATGTCGCCGACGTAGTCTTATCTGTAGTCGTACGTATATACGTGTTTGCATATGTATACTAGGGTACAATATATATACTGGACAAGGGATCGATGGGACGCTTCCCATCGATCATCACCTTGTTCAGGCCCGTCGTTATCTGCACACTCAAGACTCAGTCAACACTCAACCTATTCCTTTATCATGGGTCTCAAATGGAATGACCACCATGAGCCCCACTGCCACCAGCCTTGGACTTTCCCTTGCTACTTTCACCATGACTCGGACCAGGTGCTTCCCTGTCATCCGACTCTTCCATCGTCTGATGCTCCTCATAATACTGGACTCCACTGCCATCGTAATAAGGAATGGTGCTTGGCTTCTGAAACATAAGTCAATCAACCAGGTAAACAACTCCACAAACGAAAGCCACGGTGAAACGCACCAGTTGTTCAAGTAGTCCATCAAACTCCTCATCATACCATTCCGGAATGATTGGCAGTTCACATATGCCAACTGGGATGTACTTCGTTCCCCGCTTCCTCTTCTTCGAAGAGTCCTCAGAATCCATACTCTCTGTCAGCATTGTATGTGGCCTAGCCGCTGCAGTTGCCTGTGACTTGCTTGGCCCGATGAAGAGCACCCTCCAGGATAGTCCACTTCGCTTCCCTATAATATCCTGTAGCTTGCGCAGACCATCCAGGGGGCTCTGGTGCTTTTGAGAGATTGTAAATTGAATGGCATAGATGACATCCCCACGACAGAGAAGCCCATCAATTCCAGGGAAGTTAATCGACACAGGACGCCAGTAGAAAGGTGGAATATGGGTTTTGAGTTCAGTATTGGTACTGATGAGTTCGGACGGTTGGGCAGTGAGTAGAGTTGATGGTAGTGATTTGGAGGTAGAGTTTAGCCAGGTACAGTCCACATGGACTCCCGAAAGGAAGCAAGCATGGACCCATTGTTCAAAGATGAAACCGGCAGTGCTTCTCATGGAGGCATGGCTACTCGTCGCCGAGAAAAACTGTAACCTGATGAGTGCATCCTGCTTCGACAGGGCTTTAGTGATAGTGTGGACAATCCTTGCAGTCGGCACATAAAGCTCGCACTCCATTCGGAGGACTCCTCCAGAATCATCTCGCTTTGGTCGAATGAATATGAGGGAGGATGGACCAGCCTTCCCAAGAGGAAGGTCGAGGCGACGTAAGCTGCTCATGACTTTTCGAGCCTTCGAGAGAAAGTCTAAGGCAAGGGCGTCAAGATCCCGTTGAAATCCAGGTTCGTTCTGGACTTTGTTGAATATATCCAACAGGTGACGTGGAGAGGGGCTAGGGTTCAGCAGGGGTATTGACAACCCCTGGGGGTCAGGGGTAGGGGTATATGGGGGTAGGGGTAGGGG
The DNA here is from genome assembly GCA_014904935.1 of Melanogaster broomeanus. Taxonomy (NCBI): domain Eukaryota; kingdom Fungi; phylum Basidiomycota; class Agaricomycetes; order Boletales; family Melanogastraceae; genus Melanogaster; species Melanogaster broomeanus. The sequence goes on along the minus strand of MU123782.1, from coordinate 100,555 downwards.
TCAGAATATTTTTACCCCTGGAGGTCTGTAAGGTACATGATCAGTATGTACTTACACACTCCTAATTGGCCATGTGACCTGATCAATGAAGGTCAACATGTAGATGATCTTGACAAGGTACAAGGAGAAGTTGAACAATGCATTATTGTTCTCCCTTATATTTGGAATGGGCACAGGTGATGGCCCAAGCATATGTAGATTAGTATATAAGTAGAGTAGTTTAGTACATAGAGGATAATGAGTGTTGAAGGTATATTGTTATACATGTAATGGTGTCTCAGGGATACTCACCAAATATGTCAGATCCTCAAGAAATATTGTAATTTCATGCCAGACACCTAACCTCACCATGGTAATAACTGCACTCCTCTGTATTGTACTATGGGGCCTCATGAAGGACAGCAAAATCTTGCAAGTGGCAACACTTCCTAATATTGAAGGGGAAGACGAGCTTGAGGATGGATGAGATTCAATTAGTGTCAGCTTACCCATGAAACCCATGAGACCCATGAGAGATTACCTACTGCCCCTCAGTAACCTCCAAGGTTACCTTGGGTATAGGGGTATGTATTGATAACCCCTGGGGGTCAGGGGTAGGGGTAATGGGGGGTAGGGGTAGGGGTCAGCGTCAGAGTACCCAGGGGTTTACCCCTGCTGATCCCTAAGAGGGCCCCATTGACGTGCAAGATGCTGCATGCGATCAACGTCGAGTCCTGAGATAGTACTAATAAATTGTCAATATAAACACCCTCTCCAGAGTAACATAGACGATACAGACGCGAGAGCGGACAATTCTTCTAATGTCCAGTTATCCATGATGTAGAGACCTGCCCGATATTGCTTCTTCCATTCCTTCCAACGCTTGGAGTCTGGGGAGGTGGCTTGGATGGTGCGAACACCAAGAAGACCCAGAAATGCAACCGCCGGATCAATGGTCTTATTATTGGAGTCCGACAGTGCCCATATCCCATTCCATAACGTTAGTGGTTCATCATCATTTGCGGAATGGGTGGTGACGCCGTTCTCAGTGAAGAGAATGTACATGTCAGGCTCGAATTGAAAAGCGGTGGGTTGTTTTCTGCGAAGACGCTCGACGAGAGCATATATGAGGAAGATTGTCTTTCCTGAATCCAAATTCAACTGCGGGACTCGGAATCAGATGGTCAGTTCCGCACCAATGCCAGGTTGCCCCAGGACGACAGCACCCTTGTGATATTGTGCTTCTTCAAAGGCTTTCATTGCAAGTGTGTATTCACCGCGCACGATCATAAACTTGGATTCCATTAAATGACATAGTCTATTCAATGCTCGCAGATGGTCGCCAAAGTCGAGGTAGTTAAAGGAGTAAGGCTTTCCGTCGACGAGAACAATCCGCGACGATTTGAAGACATCATCATTGCCCCACACAGTGCAGCGGAACTCTTCAAGTTGAGGAAGATAGTGTGCTGGAGGGCTTCCGTGTGATCTGGTGTGAGACCCGGACGCCATTGATGAAGACTTGAACAATCAAAGGGGTGTGGCGCTCAGATTATGTATGACACGGTGGCGTCACCGTGGCGCGGGCATAGTCATGTGAAATGTTGAGGCCGAAGTTGCAGTTTATGATATAACTTAGTAGGATAACTCGACTGTTAAAATTACAGACGCGGTGCCGACGTCGTTAGTATTCCGTCTGCATCAACGCAGCGCACCTCGGGATTAGAGCAGACTTATTCCGAATATTCAATATCGACACGACCAAACATATGATCGACCTATCAAATGAACACCGCACGGCGCAAGCTCCTGCAGACAACCAGTAAACCGTGAGCGCGGGGACGACACGATGTCGAATAAGTCATAGTTTGGAATGCTGCCACAGGCTGGTGGACACCCCCAATGATTCAAGCTCACTCTGGAGTGCTCCTCCATGCCATGATATCACTGGCACCAAGTTTCTCGCTGTCTAGTGTCAGCTGGACCATCGAGCTGAACACTTATCATATTTACCCACGCGCGATCTTGAGTATCCCCTATCCTATATCGAACAACAGTCAACTTGTGCACTCGAAATAGCTTCAGTACATAGTGCCCACCTAGTGTATTGTCACAATTACCTTGCTTGCAAGGTTTCTCCGGGTCATAATTCGTACGTTTTCGACTGATATCGTACATAGTCAACAACAAATTACGTAACAGTTGTGAACCACGTCGTCCCACTCCTCTTGTCGGGTACTTTGGCAGTTGCGGCACTTCCGGGGTGCATGGGACTGTTGTCGATGGGTGCCCACTCTTGTGGGCCCCTCGCACTGGACTGTTGTCCTCACGTCGTCCCAGTCGTCTGTCACTGAACCACGTCGTCCCACTCGTCTCGTCAATGGGTGCCCACTCTTGTGGGTCCCTCGCACACGACTGTGGTTCTCCTGTCGTCGTCCCATTTGTCTGTCCCTGTCGATGGGTGCCAACTCTTGTCGGCTCCTCGCATGGGACTGTTGTCGATGGGTGCCCACTCTTGTGGGCCCCTCGCACTGGACTGTTGTCCTCACATCGTCCCAGTCGTCTGTTACTGTCGTTGGGTGCCAAATCTTGTTGGCCCCTCGCATGGGACTGTTGTCGATGGATGCCCACTCTTGTGGGCCCCTCGCACTGGACTGTTGTCCTCACGTCCTCCCAGTCGTCTGTCACTGTCGATGGGTGCCAACTCTTGTCGGCCCCTCGCATGAGACTGTTGTCGATGGGTGCCCACTCTTGTGGGTCCCTCGCACTGGACTGTTGTCCTCACCTCCTCCCAATCGTCTGTCACTGCAAATCTTCTCGGCCCGTTGCATGCGACTGTTGTCGAGGGGAGTCCATTGTTGTACGCCCCTCGCACACTACTTTCATCCTTCTCTCGCGTTGTCGTCGTCGATCGCTGCCCCTTACGTCGTCTCCATTGTCTGTCACTGTCGATGGGTACCATCTGTTGTTGACCCCTCACATGGAACTTTTATCCTATTCCTCTCTGCTTCTCATCCATGATGGGTTCCGTTTCTTGTGAGTCCAACGTCAGTCACATTCAAACGTTTCTCATTCTCTCTCGATAGTACACATAAACACGTGATTGTTTCATACTACTTTTCAAAATTTCTCCTCGTTTCCCACCACCCTTTCGTTTGTCTACCCATCGCATCCAATCTTTCATCCTTTGCAGTGAGTTCTGCTACCTGGGGCACTTTGAAGAAATTTTAATTCTGCAAATTGCCCTTCACCCTTGCATGCGAACCCGAGACGTTCTTCCGAATCTGAAGTAGCGATCTGCTGCTGTAAGATCCGAGCGTTTTCCACCGAGATAAAAAAAATCGTCCCGGAAAATGCCAGTCGCCGGAGAGACGCCGACACAGCTACCTTTGGCATCATGAAGGTGAGGGGCTATGTTCGTAGGCGCCCGCCAACCTGCATCGCTTGTTAGCCAGAAGCCGTTGTCGTTGACTCGAACAACAGCAGACAGTGTCGCCAAATCGGCAACTATGTTCTCGCTCGATGTTTTTTGCTCCTCGCTACTAGGTGTCGGAGGTGCTTCCTTTACCAACAAACTTTCTTTTCGTCCATTTGCTTTCCACTCTACATGTTGAAGGATCTTGCGATCTCCAAGATATAGACTGGAGTCAATGAGTTCCTCACGAATACGAGCACTATGTTCATCTGTAGATGCGACCTTGACGTCTGACATGATGGATAAGAAGTCAAAGAAAAAAATAGGGGCACATTTTTGTCCCCCGCCAAACTATCAAGCAAGGTTTCTGCTGCCACCTGGCGGCAATTCCCGAGTGTCGAGTTCTCGACGTTCAAGCTGGGAGGATGACCGTGAGAATCAACTACCATCCGAGTTGAGCGCTTGGGACGCTTCGAACCGGGCATTGGACAGGAAGCTCTTGCTCAGTCATTTTACTTGTCTTCCTCACGCAATAGCATACCCTTCTAGTCCCGTCTTCTCGTCGGAATGCAACACTATGGCATCCACGTCTAAAGGAAAGTCTTCTGCGGGCAGGTCTGAAAATGCTCGTAAACTGGACCCTCTCATCATCGAACCCACATCTGCCCCAAGCAAGATGGAACTTGTGTCCAAAACCCTCTTCGCACCCTTCTCACACAAGAAAGGAGATTCCGCAAGAATCCTTTCAGACCGTCAGTATACGTCCTTGCCTTGCATCCCCACTCCTAACCCTGTCATATTCTGCCCTTTTTTTTGTCCTGCTTTATCATACTTTAGTCGCGCCCGTAATCATGACACCAAGAATGATGACAGCAGCAGCCTCCGTCTCCTCTCGCTCTCGCGGGACGCTCAACAGCGTTGCCAACGGAGGCCCAAGGGTCGGTTTTGCATCCCTCGGACGCGCCCCATGCGTCTCACCGTCGGAAGCCGCCGCGTCACGTCTCGCGACCTCCAAGTAGCCGAGGCGACGGAAGAACTGCTGAACGCTGAGGTCCCGGAACCGGACGGGGTGGCGTCGGACGTAAGCCTCCTGCGCGGGTTTAATGCGACGATTCCGAGCTCGGAGAAGAACCGCACGAGGAGACGGCAGATGCGGAATGTGGATGTGCCGAAGGTTGGGTTGAAGAAGATTGGGTTACACGCGAGGGGGTTGTTAGAGGATGAGGAGGCAGATGATGTGCAGAGCGTGGCCAGTGAAGATGACGTTGTGGTGGTCGGTCCTGGGAGACGGAAAGGGAAGAGGAAAGCTAGAGAGAGCCTTAGCACTACCAAGATCTTAGGGAAGAGTGAACTCACGCGTCAAGCAGAAGAAATTTCCAAGGACAAGGAGAATTTGCATGTACGGCGGGTACGTGCATGTCTCGTGATGCTGTGTTTTCCCCGCAACTCACGTCCGCTGTCACAGAGCTTGATCCAGAGCGAAATTTCCGAGATTGAAAATAAGATCAAAGCACTAGATTTAATACGGGAACAACTAGAAGGAGATCTTTTGAAAATCCAAGAGGACGAATTAGAACTGGACGATGAACGTACGTCTGGATTTTGCGTGGACCGCGTAAGATCGCTCACAACAAACCAGTGGAAGGCGTTCGGGAACGCTTGCAGTTTGAAGACCAAGCCTCCAACCATAGAGTTACTACAGCGCAAGTCCCCCACGTCGCCCCTTCCCGACGGCGGAAAGGTATTTACTTCGATGCTCACTGCATCATGGATCGCCTATCAAACCATCTTTAGGACCCGTTTTTCTACCCTCAGAACACGACGAGCTTCCTCCCGCAATTGCATTTATGGTAACCTATATCCTTCTTCGTTCTGATGCACACTAACTTACTCACCCAAGACCCTGGAAAGTCACTTAACACCCATAACTGCCCTTGACTTCTCAGAACCATACGGAACGATTGGTCAGCTCATCACAAGATGATTCGCAACCCCGAGTCTGGGACCTAATGTCAGGATCGGAAATTGGTCGGCTACGGAGGACATCGCGGTGAGGTGAAGTGCATACAAGTAGAGGACAATTTATGCCTCACTGGTAGCCAAGATGGCTCCGTTCGACTATGGGACCTTCGTCTCGTTGACGACGACTGGGAAAAGGATGGTCTTCAGCGATGTTGCCTGAGGAAGACGGAAGCTCGTACAACGATGGAGAGCTAATCGAGAAACCTAACGGCATCAGGTCCAACACTGTGAGCGAGGCTGGCACCGATTCCGATGGACCTTGTGTGAGGATATTTGATGGACATAGCAAGGCGGTCACAGCTCTCTACTTTGAAGATGAGTGTTTGGTAAATCACGTCCCTAGCTGTCATGTGCGCAACATCTTGACTCTTGATAGGTCACGGGTGCATCCGACAAGACGCTGCGTCAGTGGGACCTCAGCACCGGTCAGTGTGTGCTCACGATGGACATTCTCTGGGCGATGTCCCACTCTCAAGTGGCTCCACTTGGCAGCCAATTATCATTCCCAGGGGCAGCAGCAGCCGCAGGCAGCTTTGCTGTGCCAACGCCGCCTTGCGCAGGATGGCAGCTGGGACATGTACCAAGACTTTGTTGGTGGTGTACAGTTCTGGGGTTATGGACTTGTGAGCGGGAGCGGAGACGGCGCAGTCAGGATGTGGGACAGTGAGGCTCCTTTGTTGTTTTGTTCGTGTTTCTGATCAGATGACTGACGATGGGGTAGTGCGTACTGGCCAGACTCATCGAACGCTGCTTGGACATACCGAGCCCATTACGTGCCTCCAGTTTGACGAGATCCATATCGTCAGTGGCAGCCTGGACAAGTCAGTTCGAGTGAGTGTCAATACTCCATCGCACCCCGGGGTGTACATCTCATTTGGTCTTGGCTTTCCAAGATATGGGACGTCCGGGCAGGCGCAGTGTTCGAAACGCTCAAGTACGACCACGGAGTGACTGCGCTGCAGTTCGACACTCGCAAGGTCGTCGCAGCCACTGGGGAGAACGGTGTCAAGGTATGCTGCGCACATAGCTTTTCCGCTTCCTACACCCCCCTGAGCGCAGCACCCTGCTTCAGATATACAACCGCACGACCATGCAACATTCCACGCTCGTGACGAACGGCCACACACGGCCCGTGGGTCGCCTCCGGTACATGGACCGCTATCTGGCTTCGGGAGGACGTGATTCCGCCGTGAAGATCTGGACACTTTGAACCTTTGGGTTTTGATAACGCAATGGTGCTCCATAGTTTCCGCGGATTCTGACGACTATTCGGACGTAGACTAGCATAGGTAATCCCCCCAAGCAGAACTGTAGCATATTTACATAAATATACACCATTTGTTTTTTTTTTTGCTTTTGCTTTTTTTTTCTCATACACGTCTTTGCCTTGGGACTCGCGTCAGAAATCTATGATGATCCCACTTGTCCAATGTAGTTATCAGCGCTCGTACCAGACTTCCCGAGGTAATCTAGGGAAGCCGTAGTTTTTGCTATCATTTGCGGCAAGTCCCGTCCGAGTCAGCCAGCACACATCTGCAACGATCAAACCACTCACTAGACTCTAATCACTGCTCTTGAAGCTTGAAGCTTGAATACTTGGATACTGTGCTACAGTACCGGCCCGACGGTGTAAACATGTACAAGAACGCCATCAGCATACTTGAATTTCCCGGCATTGAAGACTTCAAGTTGTCCCGCAAGGGTGTGCGACTGCGCCAGTTCAAGTTGCTGCGTGGGCCGTGATCAATCGATTCGTGAGTCCACATGGACCTTCCGCTCTTGCCCCCTCTCGCCGGTAACTACATTGGAAAAGCGTCGTCGTAGACGTTTGATTTTGAGTCCCCGGGGACTGAGGTGTGTATTTCTGGACCAGTGTCATGAGGGAACATATGTATGTTACGGTGACAGTATTTTTGGACGGGCAAGCTTCAGTGTTTTTAAACCAATGCCCAGTACGCGTCTACCTCCTACCGGAAGCCATTAAGAACGCGTTAACGACAAGGACGAACTTTTGACCTCTTTATCCACTTGTACTAGTCACGACAACCACGTTTCGACATCGTTCAGTCTGTGCATCTGGTATTCGCTCCCCCCCGACACGCGACGATGTAAGTCTTCATGTGACATGTCGATGTTCATGACTTGTATTCGATCCATTGCTCGCGTTCTAGCTTCTGACGCGTCCTTTGATCATGCAGGACGGACTGGCTGAGCCGTGACATCCAGCTCCTGCCCGTGATATTCGCAACCGGGTCTATCTTGACACTGTCTGTGTCTGTACTGCAGGGCAGACGCAGTGTTGCAGCCAAAGGTCCCATGATGCATGCGCAGCGGGAACTCGGCACACTGCGCATCTCGTACTTCAAAGTAGCCAGGTTGATTGCATCCTTCCTCCTCACTGCAATCATTGCTATTGCATGGCGCCACAGAGCTAGTGAGCCATCGGACACCGGCAGTCGTGAATGGTTGGCTAGAGCGCCTGAAGAGGCTGTCATCGTAAGTTCGAATCTGACACGAATGCTATATACTCATGACTTGATGCTCACTTTCCAGATCTACGGAACACTGCTCAATCTGGTTTCTGTTTCTGCTCTTCATCTGGGAGTCGGATACACAGACTTGACTTGCCAGTGGCACGCCGACCTCATTTTCCTTTCCGTCTTCGGAGCATTCGCATATCGCGACCTCTGGCCATTCTTTATTTATGCGGATGGGTCGGTGCATCGACTTGACTTACATGCGTCTATGGAAAACGCGCTGCTTTTTGTTCTGGCTATCATCATTCCCCTTACAAACCCTAGGGAGTATCGTCCCATAGCTGACACCGTGCGTATCTACAGAACAGACGGTTTGGTTCTAGAGAATGACCAGTACTCTCAGCTTTCGCCCAAGGGACCTCATCCAGAGCAGACAGCATCGTGGTTGTCCCTCCTGCTTTACTCTTGGCTCAACCCATTGATTGGCGTGGCGTATAAATCCCGACACCTGGCTGCAGATGCTCTGTATCCTCTCGCCGACTACGACCATGTGGGAGGACTGGTGGCTCGAAATTCGTATGTGAGTGGAAACCGATACCACTTACCATAGGTGCTAGTTTCAACAGTTCAACATCCTTGCAGCACTTTGATGCGGACGACGGGAATAAGAGGACGGCATGTGTTCTTTGGCTTAATGAAGGTGATTTTGTGAGTAGGGAATTTGCATACACATATGCACATTACTCTAACTGCGTTGACCAGCATCGGAATATATGATCATGGTGTCTTTGGTTCTGGTCCAGGTTCGCAGGCATATCCCTCGCTTCCGAATCTCTGCAATAACTATAGACATAGGTCCTCTCAACCCTCGCAAGCCCGGTTGCTTTGGAGCAATTTCTTAGGTGTGTCATTGACCTGCTGGATGTCCACATATGCTGACCTGACCAGGTATCTGGAAACCGACGGTAAAGGAGCAACCATACGACCAATTGTGTGGATCATACTACTTTTCCTCAGTCCCGTCGTGCATTCCATCTCGTACCAATGGCTCACCTTCATTGCAGTAAGTACTGCATAGGTGGACACTCATACGGAGTCATTGACGGGTTTCAGACTCGGGTCGGCGTGCATGCAGAAGTACTTCTGTCGGATCTTATATTCAAGCATGCATTGCGTATCAGAATCCAAGCCGGAAGTAAGGATACATCTTTGGAGGGCGAGGACTCGAGCGGAGAGGCCAATCTCACCGGCACCATAAACAACCATATGACGACGGACCTGTCCAATGTCACGGAGGCAAAGGATTTCCTCCCAACAGGTGGGCTCTACTATGCATGTGGACTTTGGGAGCTGAGACTGTCATGAAGTTGTCGGTGTACCCCTGCAGTTAGCATTATGTGTTGTTTTAATGTATCAAATCTTGGGCGGGAGGTAGGTTAACGGATTTGATCAACCATACCTGTTCCAACTTTGCACAGCGCTCTGGCAGGTGCTGCCGGGTTGGTGGTCCTCTTCCCTCTACCAGGCTATATTGGTGGTTTATTCCAAAGTGTGGAGGTAGAGAAGATGAAGAAGGCCGGTGCTAGGTTCAGTCTCCGACACATATCTACTAACTTATCCCCACAGACCGATGCTAGAGTGCAAATCGTCAGCGAAAGTAAGCACAGATTCATCACCTTCTTTACGGCGTGCTCACGCAAATATAGCTATGTCCGTCCTTCGGATGATCAAACTCTTTGGATGGGAGCGCAAGATGAGCAGTCGGCTTCAAGCCAAACGTGAAGAAGAACTCGCATGGACCAAGAAGCGATCGCTTCTGCAGCTTCTGAACAACATGATCAAGTATGCTCAAATTGTCTATTGTGATGGATGAAACAGTGATAAACTATTTGAAGCTTCGTAATACCCATTATTGCCATGCTGATCACTTACTCTGTCTACGTGAGTATCTCCAGATAGGCTCAGGTCGATTGTAAATTGAACTGTTCATAGACCCTAGTTGCTGGACAGAAACTCACAGGTAAGCAAAAAACTTTTCAGGTTTGCGTTTCTTACCTAGTTATTTAGCATCGGTTGTGTTTTCATCAATGGCTGGTAAGACGCCGACGGCTCTCACGGAGCACTGACTAACAGCTTGGCCAGTTTTTGACATCCTGCAGAGCCAGCTGCATGTTGTATCGTGGTCCATACCTCGCTTATTCAAGGTTACTCCATCGGACACACTGAATAACTGAGGCTGACTTTCAAGTTTAGCTAAAGTCGCACTTGATCGCATCAACGCCTTTTTGTCTGAATGTATGTGATCTTTCCATTTCACCTGCCTTAGGTGGCTCACCTTTTCAAGAATGACGTCGTGAGCGAAACCTCAGTTCCTGAGGGAAACTCTCATTTCTCTCAAAACGATCAACATCGAGAAAACTCGGGATCTCGCATGCCGCTTTTACATGGATGAAACCAGCCCCGGGCGCAGTAACACCTGCCAACGGACAATTCATTCTGCGCGTAGACGATGAACTCGTATTCCAGCGTGAAGCGTTGAATCTAATAACCGGACCGACGGGCTCAGGGAAAACGTCGTTGTTAATGGCCCTACTCGGCGAAATGCATTTTGTCCCATCTAAGCCCTCATCGTGGGTCAACTTATCCAGGGATCTTGGCGTAGCATACGCAGCACAGGAGTCATGGATACTAAACCAGACGATTCGGGTGAGCACTGGTGATCTGGTGGAAGGAATATGTTTAATCTAGGGTTGGGGACCGTAGGACAACATCCTTTTTGGCTCTGCCTTTGACGAAGCCGAGATACAAGGAAGGTTAGTTTACATTTGTGACATCAAGTTGCCGAGGTCTCACAAACGTGATGTCTAGTATTATTTCAGTGTGCCTTGGAATCTGACCTAGCACTTTTGGAACACGGGGATCGTACTGAAGTAGGAGAAAGAGGTGTCACAGCTCAGGTTAGCTACTGCGAATCCATCTCCTGATTTCTATCCCGACGATTTTATGAACAGTGGTGGCCAGAAGGTAAAGGGAATACCATAGAAGAGTTTCAGCGATTCTTAGCAAAACACCCGGAACAGGCTAGGATAACTTTAGCACGAGCCCTCTATTCACCTGCCCAAGTTCTTCTTCTCGACGATGTAAGGTTGACATTTGTGAATGATTCCTAGGAACTAATACATCCATGTCAAGGTTTTCGCTGCCCTAGATGTCCACACGAGCTTGTGGATCGTCGAAAAGTGCTTCCGAGGCACATTAGTGAAGGGAAGAACCATCATAATGGTGGTAAGTCAGGTTCACGGTTTTCTCTTAGATGGTTTCCAACTTATGGTATCAGACTCACAATGTATCGTTGGTCAACGACATTGCGCGATACGTGGTAACTGTCGATAGCGAGGGTCGAGCTCAGGGTCACGGGCTCGCCGGTTCAAGTGTCAGCAGGAGACCCTGATGTCCTCAACAAACAAGATGCACAAAATGGCCCTCAAGCTAAGGACATTTCCGGGTGACAACCAGATTCTCCCCGCCGATTCAGAAGGAGGAGCCCTGACAACCATAGAAGAAGTGGCTGAGGGTCATGTTGGTTGGTCAGCAGGTAAGCGCAGCCTTTGCACCTTTGACCCATCGACTCAATATTTCTCTAGTTCTCCTGTACCTCGTCAGCTGGGGAGGTCGATGGCCAGTCTTGAACTGGGGACTATTTGTCGTTGGTATGATATTGGCCCACACCAGCAAATCCGCACAGTCATGGTACCTCGGGCTATTGGGCTGAACAATACAAGGAATCCTATCAACGTTGACGTTGGATAGTAAGTCTCCTGAAATCTCCTGAGACGCACAGATAACGTTACAACCGTAGTAATATCGGAACTTACACACTGACCATGTGGAGCACTGTGATCTTTTACTCGTTCTCGTACGCCCTGAATCTCCTCGGGTCGCTAAGGGCCTCCAGAACAATTCACAAGGGACTGATGGAGAAGGTCTTCGGGGCTACCTTCAGGCGCTGAAACCTCTTGTTTTATGCTCCCTCCGGACTGAAGATTAGCATAGATGGCTCGATACGACACCTGTGGCACGCGTGATCACTCGATGTACTCAAGACATTGGCACAGGTATGGAAGTACGTCCATGCGAATATATGGTGCTTGCTCAACATGCGTAGTGGATGGACCGTTTTCCTTATATCTATCGCAATTGGTGGAGCTTACCTTTGCGATGCTTGTTAAGCTCACAGCTGTAGTATACATATCCCCGCCATTTTTGCTGCCTGGTTTGGTTGTAGCGGTTATAGGCGGGTGGTGTGGACAAGTGTATATGAAGGCTGAGTTGTCCGTCAAACGCGAACTGAGCAATGCCAAAGCACCGATGATAGCACACCTCGGCGCTGGTCTTACTGGTCTCGGTAAGTGACGTTCGCCCGGTTGAGGTCTATCGAAATTTCACCTCTTTCAGTTTCCGTTCGTGCCTTTGGGGCACAAGAACTTTTCATCAAAGAGTATCATTCACACATCGATCATTATACAAGGGTCGCTCGAACATTTTATGCTCTTAATTGGTGGGACGATGTCACGATGCTATTCCACTCATGCGCTGACGACATGCAGCTGGGTGTCGGTCAGACTCGAGGCACTGGGTGCCTTCTTTTCAGCTGGTCTGGCAGCGTATTTGATGTATGGACAACACAATATCAGCCCGTCGAATGTTGGGTTCTCTTTGAACATGACAGGTGTGCTATCCAGCTCCATTCGCCATCGAACCTCGCTGCTGATCTCGTCCAGTCAGCTTCAGCGAGTTCGTTCTGTGGTGGATAATCATGTTCAACAACACAGAAATAAATGGTAGGTCATGATCAGAGTGACTTGCATACATACCATCAGATTTATTAACCTGAAACACAGGTAACAGGTCAGGTCAAATCTAGTGTGGAGGCTGATGCGCTCGTCGAGCTGACCACGTGTTGGACGTCAGTCTTGAACGTATTGCAAGCTACATGGAGACAGAACAGGAGACCAAGTCACTCGACACGGCTAGTCCACCCGCATACTGGCCGGCTATCGGGAGACTTGCGCGTGGAGAATTTATCAGCTCGGTACTCATCAGTAAGTATCTACGTTGTACCTCAGCCACGGGACTCTACAATAGCTATAGGATGGCCCTTTGGTGACTACACAATCTGTCGCTCCACGTGCGCACGGGAGAGAGGATCGGTATAGGTGCGGAGTGCTCGATCTTTTGCCCAGTTAAGAACATTAACCACCTCGCAGTTGGCCGCACTGGAAGTGGAAAGGTGGGATTGAGGCTCAAGGTTTCAAGCGTCATCTACGAGCTAACCGTGAAAACAGAGCTCGCTCACACTCTCCCTTCTACGCTGTCTACTTACCGAGGGAGAGGTATACTACGATGGCCTGCTCACCTCCTCTATCGCGCTTGAGGCTCTCCGCTCAAGTATCACGATCATCCCTCAAGTCGTACGTCCGTGTGCCTGCCCTCCCACTCCCTGTCTGACATCGTCTGCCAGCCCGACCTCCTGAACGGCTCAGTGCGCCAGAACCTCGATCCCTTCGACCAATTTGAGGACGTAAATCTAAACGGCGCCCTGCGAGCTGCTGGATTATCATAACTGCAGGGAATTAGCGACGACGGCAGGTTGACGCTCGACACTCCTGTCACCACGGGAGGCACCAATTTGTCTGTCGGACAGAGGCAGATTATCGCGCTGGCTCGTGCGATGGTTCGGGAAAGCAAACTTCTTATTCTTGACGAAGGTATGCGTACGGGCGAATTTCGGTGTGCTCAGCAGGATTAGTATTGTTAGCTGACACGTTTCGTCCAGCCACGTCTGCCATAGGTGAAGCTCACGCTCGTGCACGTCAACTGCCTGCTTATGTGGTAATTCCAGATCACAAGACAGATGCTGTCATTCAAAAAACCCTTCGAGAGATGAAGGGTGTGACACAGCTCATTGTGGCACACCGACTCCAAACAATCATGGACGCCGACCGGATCGTGGGTTACTACCATTGGATTAGGAACATGTACTGACAAGCATGGCAGGTCGTGCTGGATGCCGGGCACATTGTAAGTCTCAGGAGACAAGTAGGTAATAATAGGTGGGATGCTAATGTTGTCCAATAGGTCGAGTTTGACAGTCCTCGACGGCTTCTGCAGAGGGACGCAGGCATGTTCCGGGCGTTGGTGGATGCGAGTAGGGACAGGGATGCCTTACTGGCTTTGATACAAGATCTGGAATAGGACCATCGCCTCTGCAGATAGATTTGTGCCACTCCATTAAATGTAAGGCAGTGTGGATTATGAAGCAGACATAGGACAAAGCAGCAAGCGACAACAAACAAGAGAGAGGGGGAAAATCACTGAACTAGATGACACCAGCCTATGTGGACACGAGTTTGTTTTTCTCCGAGCCAAGGTCAAGCGCGCGTGGGGCCCTCATCCCGACCGTTACGATGAGGGTAATCCCTAGGTGGTCGTCCCCCACCCCGGGGTGGGCCAGAATACCTCTCGCCATCAGATCCATTGAAGCGACCTGGACCACCATATCTCAAGTCATACCGCGGAGGCGGGCTGAGTGAACGACGTCTAAGAGAACGTGATGCCTAAGATCACGACATCAGACACGAAGAGACCAAACTCACCGATATCGAGGCCGATCCGCACTGCTGCTGGGTTGAACATAGGGAGGGGTCATCGGTCGTCCACGTCCCTCTGGGGGAGGACCATAGTCGCTTAGGAGATCGGTCATCACTCGTTCGATTTGCAAAGTACAAAATTGGTCTTACCGAAGCGGCCTGTCATAATCATCTTGTCGGGGTGGCGGACCAGGAGGAGTCCGTGGCCTCCCACCATGCGGTGGGTAGGGTGGATGCCTATCGTCTGTCAGAGGCGGCCTCCTAACGTCATAGAGATCATGAAGTGGCGGCGGTGAAGGCGGCAGATAACCCCTCGGGGGGTAGTCCCTTTCAGGACCATGCATCACAGGCCGGTCATAACGAGACAGGCGCTGGGGCGGTGGTGGAGGTGGTCCTCGCATGCGATAATCGTCGTAGTCACGGCGTGGAGGGTGAAAGCCCATCGGAAGGAAGTCACGACTGTCACGCGGAGGGGTGAGAGGTCGCCTGTGATCCCGTCCTGGTGGGGGTGGCAGCGGGGGATAGTCATAAACGCGAGCGTCTCTTGGTGGTGGGTACCTTGCGGGTTCGTCCCTATATGAAAAGGACTCCCTAGGCGGGGGAGGATAGTCACGGAGGGGGTGCATGCGGTCGGCTGGGGTAGCATCGTGCAATGGACCGCCACGGCTGACGAAAATGTACTGAGATTACCTCCACAGAGAACTGCGGAAACAAAACACTTACGAGTGAGCCGTATGGCGGTGGCATTCCCTGCCAAATCACCTAAATACTGCGTCCACATGAAGTTACGGTGCACGTACCTTGCCCAGTGTCCACTTTCACCGCATTTAAAGCATGCACCGGGATCATCAGACCGTTTGGCAGTACGTCCACGACTATGAGAAAGCTCGACCCGAATTTTATTTCCCATGAAAAATCCCTCGTTGTATTTCGCGACACTTTCCTCAGCAGCCTCCTTACTCTCGAATTCCTGCCAATTATAAGTGATGGGTTCCTACGGAACAGATGATCAAATGAGGATGCCTTACCACGAACCCATATCCAACTCTGTAAGGAAAGGGGGTACGATGGTCAGCGAAGCTTGACTGTGGACTACTGATGACTCACTTGAGTTCGATGTTGGCAATGGCGCCAATTTTGCCGAAACAGTTTTGTAGGTCCTCCTGGCGGGTGTGGTCCGGAAGGCCACCGATGTAAACTTTGTTCGGCTGGCGGCGCAAAGAGTTTAATATACCAGGCCAGACGAAGCAGTGAGGCAACAGCAAGAACAAGCGAAGACCAGTGCAGGGAAACGAGGTGCCTCTACACATGAGCGCTCAAAACAGCGGGGTGAGACGAGCATGCAAACGAGAGCCACGTTGGACAAGGACGAAGGGCCAGCCGTTGTGTCTCCACATCTCGAACCTCGAGGCAGTAGCAGGTCCGAATACCAGTTATCAGGGCAACCCCAGAACACGACAGAGAGCAGCGGTTAGGTAGCCCAGACGAGACACGAGGACGAGACACAGATAAGACGTGGCAGAATGACACGACGGGTTGGCAGGGGCAAAGAATTATACAACAAAAACAAGAGGACAAGACCTAAGCACCTTGAGTGGTTTTTCACGACCAGAATCGGTTTTGTTGCCAGAGGTGTCTTCGTTAGGCTTGATGACTTCTGGAGCTTCGCCAGACTCTAGGTCGCCAGTAGCATGTTCAAGTCTGTGGGTGGTGACAGGGCCCATACTATCAAGACCTGGGTCATCCGCCGAATTCCATTTGTCTCCAGATTCCGGGGACGCCGCCATATGTTGAGGATAGTTTGCGTTGGACCGAACGTGGCAGACACTGCAGTGGCAGTTTGTGTTCAAGTTAATTTACCTAGTGCTGAAATACCAAATGATCATGACAGAAAATCGATCTCCGCCAGTTGTAGCCAACACCGATTCTATGGCAGCATCCTGCTCACACAACTTGAAGTTGTGCACCACAGTATGCGATATTCCTAGTCCGAAAAATGTCCACAAGTCCAGTGACTATGTACAGGAAACAGAATTTATATGTACCAGTGTAGAGATATTAAATGTCCAATATTGTCTCATTCATCATCACACAACACACTTACTCACCACACTCAGGCGAGTGTCCACAAGCCACCGACAACAACAGCAACCACCGAAGTGACAATTCCAAAGAGAGTTCTGGCGTCGACGGCAACAGCGCCGCCGGAAGAGCCTGAGCCTGAGCCCGAGCCTGAGCCTGAACCGCTAGAACCTCCGCCAGAGCTGGAGCCACCAGCTGGTAGCGTAGGGACAGAAGCACCAGTGGCACTTGCCAGGCAAGACGTCGCAGCCGCGTTAGCTGCGCTCGTGCCCGAAGGTGCATTGGAGTTGACAGTACCGTTCCCACCGAAGCTGCAGGCCTGAGCATTGTTGTTGTTGTCAAGGTAGTATTGGCTCATCACCCAGGACAGCATGACAGCTGTACGAAACACACATCAACAAAAACGATCACCAGTAGAAAGACATTACGAACTTGGGTCACACGCAGACAATTCACCGTACACGCCAGTGGTACCGTTGGCAGAAATTGGAGCGCAAGTTCCGCCAGCCTGTCCGAGAAGGCTACAGCCGTAGTCAAGCAGAGAGCCAACGATTGCGCTGTAGTTGGATGTTGAAGGAGTGAACTGGCAGCTCAAGTTGTTCTCCAAGCACGTGCATGCAGAGAGGTTAGGAGTGGGTGGCAGAGTGGTCGAAGCAAGTAAATCGGTGCTCTGAGCTGGACAGGCTGGGTAGGTTCGCAGCTGGAGCCCGCTTTGGGTTGGTGAGTTGGGAGGCGTAGCGGCGTTATACTGTGCCGCGAGGTTGGTGAAATCTTGGCTGACAGTAACGGTATCGTCAGCATTGATCGTAACCATGCCGAACGAGCCCTGGGCACTGGTGGCGGGGAAGTACGAGAAAGCAATGCCACCTGACCAGACAGGGGACATATCGGAGCTCAGGAGAGCGGCAACTTCGGTCCAATATCGTACTGTCTCTGGGCAACCGAACTCGCTGAAGTAGGCGGCGACGTTGTATGTAGAGAAGAGTGTCTCTGTTGAAGCATAGGAAGCCTCGAAGGTTGAGTTACCACACCATTGGCTGAATAGTGATGTTTCATGTCAGTAAGACTGGAAACAGATTGCCTGTGGTACGCACTAGTTGTTTAGTCCGTAAAGATCAATGGCAGTGGCGCCAGAGTTGGTCCCTGTGACATCACAAGAGAAGTATTGTGCCAAAGGATAAAGCCACGATGGATCAGCATCAATCGCGGCATAACCGACGAGAGCGGTGGATGAGATGGAATTGCTGTTGCGCAAGTAAGCAAGCAGTCAGGGGAGAGTACACCCGACACTCACAGATATGCCTTCACATCACGAGCGGCAGCTTTGACAAAGGTAGCGGCGGCAGTTTCGTTAGCATAAAAGACAACTTCATTTCCTACGTTGTACGCAAGGACGTTGGGGTATTTTGAGAAGACGTTGATGGTCTCGATATATTGGTCCAAAAGGTCTGTCGTCCAGGCAGGAGCATCGCGATTAATGGACCCATTCACAGGTAAAGAAAGATCAATGCTGCGCTCCGGTCAGGTTTCTCCGTGTGAGATATTTTCGGGCTCTTACACAGTGTAAATTCCAGCACCGCTGAACAACTGCATGCACGTATCGTGGTTTAGGGAAAAGTCGACACTGTATGCACGAATAGTGTTGACACCAAGCTGCTTGAAGATAGTGCAAGTCACGCTGGCAGCCGTGCCATTCGCCAGAGGGTCGGTGTAGGTGGATGGTTCGCCGGAAGGGTTACTCGCAGAAGCAATAACCACACCTGCAAGGGGGGAATTGTTCATAACACGTGCTATGGAGAAGCATCTTGCATACGCACCCTGCTCCTGATATGCAACACCTTTGATATAGAATCTGTTTCCGTCCGCAGTGTACAAGTATTCTCCAGTACGAGTGACCGTTTGGATAGCAGCTTGTACGCCAAGGGCTCCCACCAAGGCGAGGCCAGTGGCGAGTCGGGCAGCTTGACGCATTATTAAGATATGTACTGCAGGAGTCGAAGACCTGTCTGACTGTTTTGAAAGGAAGGTGTGTGGGTGGGTGTGGGTGGGGCTATTCAAGTTATAATTGATACTTTATGTAAACCAAAACCGGAAGACCGACAACATCGCCCACCTTGCTTATGTAACACCAAGCTTTGTCCTAAAAATAAATTAATAACTCCACATCTTTGTGACATATCAAATATTTATTACCACGCCCGCCTAGCTCAATCGGATAGAGCGTCAGACTCTTAAACAAGCTAGGCGATCTGAAGGCTGCGAGTTCGACCCTCGCGGTGGGCTACTGGTTTCAATTTTTTTTGCGCCATCGATGGATCTCATATAAGTTAGAGACGTTCAGGCTACACATCATATCCGAGGTTTAATCTCACGTTTGCTTCGTGCCCAACATCGCAGTTGATCGCAGGCATGTTGGAAATGAATGAAATAACAACATATACTGTCCTTTAGTTCGACAGATTTTTGACTGATGCGCTTGTCAAGTGTTGCTGTGCCTAGAAAGGATATTCGCATGCATTCTGAAACCTTATTATTCAGCCACTGTACAGTTTTTCCGAACGTGGCAGATATCTCATATTACACCAACTGGCAGCCTGCACGTCTCCGCATCGAAAGCCTCAACGTCGGCAAGGTGATTCAATCCGTCGCTGTCGACATTCCTAACCACAATTACTGATGCCGTCTCTCCCTTCGACAGCCTCCTCAAGCAACTACAAAAATGACACACGACGCCGTTTGGTTTTCTCGTCCCAGAAAGTACGGCAAGGGCAGCCGTCAGTGGTGAGTCCAGCGCACCCTCCTGTCTCGCCGCTTCCGCCTGCCTGTGTACCCATATCTCCGTGCTATGCGTTCCACAGCCGCCTCTGCGCTCACCAGGCTGGTCTCATCCGCAAATACGGCCTTGACCTCTGCCGTCAATGCTTCCGCGAAAAGTCTGCTGCCATCGGCTTCGTCAAGGTACGCTGCTGCTGCTTCTTCTCATCCCCAGTGTCTTCTTTGCTCACTTTCCCCCGCTAGAACCGGTGAAAAGCATGTGCACCATTTGCATCGTCTAGCTTTATCACATTTATATCTCTCTTTACATCGCATCAGAGCCAGAATGTTGTCTGTATCTCACTATGATATCAACAACCTTTGAGCCCAGCGGGATAGAACTCTTCCAATCGCGGGGAGGACAGAGCAACGACCAACTCGGACTCTCCACTCAAACAACATATCAGATCTGCAACGAGCCGTCTCACAAGCCTTGCCCATGCCTTTAGGATACCTGGACGCCTGAGCTGACCCAAAAATTAAAATTGATTGCTGTCCTCAATAGCACAAGGCATCACACGCGAGTCCAAATCCGAAAAGCAACGACGCGTAGATTGCACAATAAGTACAGAAGGTAGTGCTGCGGCAAGTTAGCCATTAAACAGACATTGCTTTAGATGGGTGGAAGATTAGGGCTATACAAATGCGGCAGATGAAGACGAAAGAAAAAGGGCGAAGTGAAAATGTTCAGAAAGCAAGACTAATAGCAATGGGTAGGGGACTGTGTATGCCGGACCAATGTACAAGTGCGCGCGGTGGTATGATTGAAGCCGGCTGATGCCCATAGGTTGTAAGGACGGGAAGTTGAGGTCGAGCCAGGCAGAGGTATCGGGCCGTCGAACGCAACGGACATAGAATATACATAGAAATAGGGCATGCATTAAGGAGCGGTAACCAAGTTGGAAATGTTGGTAGGTGCAGCGCGGATGATGACTGGACATTCACATCCCATATCCATAGCCCTGGTACGGATCATTCAACGATCCAGTGAGACCAACGTTGTTAAAGCCCACGTTAGCATACGCAGATACGCCAGAATAGCCTGGAGCGTGGGTATGTGAGAGTCAAACTGGGGTTGTGAGGCGAATTGTTCTGCAGGACGTATCCATCGATAGAACGCGGTTGGAGACCGTGCAGTTGAGGAGCTATGTGAGAGTGACCGTAAGAGCCCTGCCCTTGCATTCCGTAGAGACCAGCCTGGGATCCGTAGATATCAGCCATGGGACTGCTTGCGTGGATGTTTTGTGTGAGGTGCCGCCCAGCAGCAGAGTGGTGACCGAGACCAAGGGGCTGGTTGGTGACATTCATGTTGATCATGGCCTGATGACCGTGGTATCCTCCTCCACCGAAGCCGTCCATTTGCTCACGTTGAAGCTTGTTCTGGATGCGTTTGCCGTAAGGAGTGTTGCGTATCAATGGCAGCACAGGTCGAATGCCTTCGACAAGCAAAGCACGTTGGGTAGCCTCCGCATAATCCAGAGCAGTCTGAATATGACATTGTGGTCAAGAAAAGTAGGCAAAGCAAATGTAAGCACTGACCTGGACACAGTAGTTGCCGTACGAGTCGCGCAGCAATTTCTCAAGACGGGAACGATTGAGTAGCTCCTCAATGAGTATTTTTCTTGTGCTATGTTCGGCTACACGGATGCACTACACACAACCATCAACACCGGAAAGGTTCCGAAGCAACAGAACTTACTTTTTCAATGACATTGGAGCTGAATTTCTGAACAGAAAGAGCGCATACGTTGCCTGTGAATTGGCGGATAACACCATCACTAAACCGGTTGTCGTTCAGGTCCAAGATGTACTGTACGACCTGGTGACGGGATCAGAGTAAGCGACTCAGTGCCATGATTATACTTTAAGGTACCCACATAGTTGCCGTAGGGGTCCTGAACTAACGTGAGGGCGTTGTACGTGATCTCGTTCACAAGCTGGACACGTTGGTGATCAGAAGCGTGGTCGATGCATCGTTGCAATACACAACATCCGTGGCGGTGAGTAGCGACTTCCACACAATTAGCGGCGACCGCGTTATAGATGAACTGCAATGAAGGAAGTTGAGGTAAATGATTGGAGGCGCCTTGGAACGACATACCTGGTTGTCTTCAGGTGCGAGCTTGTTGAGACACTTCTGGATAACGTGGTTGCCGTTGAGGTCCTTGATAAGCACTACAACGTGGAGGCTGAGGGCGACAATAATAGAGTGAATCTGAACATTGTATCTTTGATCAGTCTAAATCCTCCTGTAAGTGTTGAAGAGAAGATGTAAACTGAAATTAGACTTGCCTGTCGTCTGGTGGACAAAAAGTCGATCATTTTTTGTACGGCACGAGTCCCATGCATGTTAAGTGAAATATTGACCAGATCCTGCGCGACCGAATCGCAGATGACGTTCCGCTGCTCATCAGTGGAATATTCCAGGAGCTTTTGGCAAAGGTAGTTTCCAAAGGGATCTAGGTTTCTCGCTCAATGTTTCACACTTATCAGATTGAAATACCCAACACACCTGTCATCAAGTCGGCAAAATGTCCAAAGGTTTCACGGAAGATCATATCGCGATGCTCTGGGACGCCCTCCTCAAGCTTCTTCTGAAGGTACCGGCAGCCATGCTGGTCTTTGCATAATGCAGGAATCTCGCCTGCAGATCCTCCAGACGAGTTCCAGCGAATCGGTTAACTGCGTGGAACACCATCTTGAACATCCTAGATCAGTTGGGCAGGTCAGACCAGAACTCACGATCCATATCTCCACGCTTGTGCTTGGGACCGTGCAGGCCGTTCATCTTGCTGTCGGGACCACTGCCACGACCGAGACCATAACGAGATCCATTATGGTTGTAGAGCGCAGTTGAACCGCTCGTACCATTGACACCGGGACCATTACGTCCAGTAGAGTCAAAGCCGTAAGCTTCGTAACGACCGTTGTCTAATTGACCGTTCGCCCCATACACCGAGTCAACGCCATATTGCTGATGCGACTGTGAGCAAAAACTGACAAGCAGCAAGGACGATGGATGATACCTCAAACGACAGGCCGGCACCATCAAATTGACCAGATGACAGCCGCGACAAGGATGGTTGGATGTCGCTGTTGTTCGACTCCTGGTGGCTGCCTTGGGACGACAGGCGACCGCTCAAGCTTTGAGAGTCCGGCGTCCGAGGTGTACCTGGAGCATGCAACATATGGTTGCTACCACCGTTGACCACTGATAGAGGTGTCGCCGGAACAGAGCGCGTTGTAGCAGAAAAACCATCTAGGGCCACAGAGGGCGAACCTCGACGAGAGGATGGAGCTACACTACCTGAACTAAGGCCCATCTCAGGGTGTCGCCCAATATGGGGAGTCGAAGTCCCAGTTGCTGTGTTGGGAAGCTTCGCGCTCAACTCTGTGGGAGAAGAGGTCAACGTCAGGGTTGGGTTCGTCACATTGCGGCGTTCATTCCGGGAGTTCAAGGCATCTGGTGCACGAGGGTTCCCAGAGAACTGTGGCCATTCGGATGGTTTCTCGCCACGACCAGCGAAAGAGTTTCGCGGAGAGGTCTGCGAGCGATGTGCAAGGTCCAATGCAGCGGACGACGTGGAAAGCTAAGAGCCCCACTATCAATATTCGGACGCCAACGTGGAATGAGAATCGTACCTTGGTCGCATAAGGGTGCAAACTTGTCATCATCCGAGGTCGGAAGGTGCTTCATAGCGTCTTTGCCATATGAGGAACAGTAAATGAAACTGGAACCACTGGGACTCACTGTGCATCTCCTGGTCCAACTGTTCGTCGAGCATCATGCCAACATTGGGCCGTTGACCTGGACGCCAATGGTCATCCTCACTGTAACGTCCTCTGGGCATGATCGATTGCGCAACTGCGCCAGGGCTCGGAGTGGCCCTATGTGGTCTCTCCCCAGAGAACACCATCCCTCGAAGTTGCTCTACTAACTCCTCATCATGGCTGCTCGTAGAACCACGGCGACTTGCTGGCATGCTTTTTGCACCTGCGCGGCTGTACTGGGTGGTCATCCCAGGACCAGATCCAAGGTCGGGCGAGCGATCGACAGAGGGAGCGTAGGTAACGGACTTGCGCTTGTCGGAGACGGCAGAGCCAACCGCTTTCGACAGAATGTCGACGTCGAGCGACGACGAATGCGAGAGGGCCGATTTCATGTAACTGTCCCCATGTAAAACCGCGTTGACGCGTGGTGGTGTAGTCGGCGCCGACACAGCCAAACCCAAGGAGGGGTCGTAGGGTATACTAAGCAGCTCCTGCGCTTGCTGCTTTTCTAAAGCTCGCATCTGATCTTCGAACACCTTCCGCTGGATCGCACGCTGGCGTTCGTGTTCCAAACGCTTCAGCTCAACGCGCTTCTTGTCAAATTGCGGTCAGTCTATGACCGCGTAACTAGAACGCATCACTTACAGCTGACATGTCGGGCATGTTAGTACCCAGTCTCGCAGCCTGTTATGGGTCAGGTCCAATTGGGAAATAAGCGCTGTGAGCGGATGGTACATACCGAGTCTGCGAGGTCGAGGAAGGCAGGTGGGCTCTGCTTTCTCCCGTCCATGGTACGATTATCGGCAGAAGTATGTATGTTTTCAGCGGTGTTCATGTTGAGTAGCAAAGTAGACGACAACTTTTCTTCCAGAAGGAGTGAAGACAGAATAATGTGGAAGGAGAATCGAAATTAGACAAAGGTAAGCCTAGTTGCACAACGGGAATCCTAGTGTGCAGGGACGTGAATGAGAAGTTAAGAGTTGGAGAGCGGAATAGCAAACCTACCTTGAAGCCAATTTTAAGCCCGTCTAGAATGGACTGATGATACAATGCGGCTAAGTGGGCTAGCAGGGAAAGAGAGCAGATATGAGCTCGACGTCGCGCCTGACGGCAAAGACATACCTTTTGGAAGAGACCGGTTTTTTGCAAGCGCGATATGAGGGAGGACGCTGAATGTTTTGTAGTTAAGACCAGCGAATTTAAGGCACTTCGGTAGCGCGTGGCATCAAAAAGGCCGGACTTACCCTCATTTTTTTCAAAGTCAGACGATTAGTTTATGTTTTTTCCGTAAATGCCGATCTGTGAAAGCGTATCAACTTTATTGAATAGACCTTACTGTATAGATTAGACAAAATTTTGTAGATAATATAACGACGGCCAAACTAATAATTCTCCTCCTCCAACCCTTGAACTGAACGGCACCGCCAAACCAAAGGGAAATATCACGTACGATCGATTAATCGCGCTTTACCATTTCTAACAAAGCCTCCCTCCTTTTCTTTGTCTGTCTTTGACTAATTACCGCGCTGGTAGTCCTGGTGCCCGTAGTTAGAACCGAACAGCCCAGTGTCACCGGTGTGCACTGGTACCGGTGTATAGCCAGTTCCCTAGTACTGTTGATGTTTATTACTTCTGGCGGTGCACGGCACACATACTTCATTGCACACTGTGGAAGTTCATTGGCACCGAGCGCCTTTTCATAGCCATTACTAGTATGTCAATGGCCCATTGTAACAAGCGATCCAATGGAACCACCTCGAATTTTGGCTCGCCGCCAAGTTCAGTCGGCACATTTGGTACCAAGGGTTCTGGAAGGACCGGCTGCAATACCCCCACGCTGAATTCACTTGATCCCTTGCACCCTTTCGTCACTTGGACCTGTCGGGGACACTTTCGAAGTCGCGCAATTTCAAACAAATCACGGAAGCGAGTTCTGAAAGGGTCTTCCAGTACAGTCTGGTCTCTCTTCAGCCGGAAGAGATCTGTCGGGCTGGTCGCGGGCTCAGCTGCGAGTGATATTACATGGACCCTAGCATATCTGCAAGCATAATAGCTAATGACGGTCTATTAGATAACAGACTCTACAGAAACTGCCGTCGATGGCGTGGTCAACGATGATTCGTCGGGGAGCTTTTCCTGAGCAGAAGTAGTGCCGTCCGGCAGCATGCCCATTTCCCGCTTCCTTGACCTCCGGACTAGCCGTCTGCTCCGTATGGTCAACGGTTACGCCTCTGATCGTGCGCCGATCGTCGTCCTCGTCCGGCCCGCCGGCAGATGCTGCAAACCCAGAAGAACTCGGTAGAGTGCCAGTAGGGGCGTTGGTTTCCTCAGCGTCTTCCAGTCCATCAGGTACAGATTTCACGGGCGAACGGAGAAAGGTAGATGGATTTCGTGAGCGTAAGAAGTCCGGGAGAGGTGGAAATCCGAGGGAAATCTTCGAGTACCGCGAGAGCGTACTCCTACCTCGGTCGGTGGTGGAGGTAGCTATAGGTGTTGTCGGGCTGCAGTTTGAAGGGGTGTTCTCCTGGGGTAGTTCCAAAACACACGAAGGAGGACTTCGTCCAGCTTTCGGCGTATCAGTACGTGAGATGGATAGCAGGTGGGGACGATGCACGAGGGGGCGTCGCTAGACCCGCAGATGATGGAGAGTCGTCATATCGTGGGTTGCTTGGAACTTCATCAGAACAAGCAGTAAAAATGATGACGACCTGTACTCACTAGAGGCTTGCGCACTCCCCGTCAGTAAGTGTGAGTAGTAAATTTTTCAAATTAGGTAGTGTATGTCGCATATCAAGTGCTCGCAGGTCACGATCTGCCATAAGCTGGAGAGTTTCTGAGATTCGCGAGGATGTAGTGTAGTAAGAGACTCACCATTTCTATATCCTTGTTAAGAAGAAAGACTGCATATTCAAATCGATAGGTATCTACACCTTTCGAGAAGAGAGGGAACCTACAATAGCGTTAATTAGGGTGCTATAGAAAGATTTCGAGATTGACAGACATTCTGGGGCCGACCATCGCAGAGATATTGTCTCTGATCAGGCTCCTGCTTCCAATGTAGGTTATAGGGTACACGAGCCCTTTCCCCATGTACAACGCAAGCAGCTGGATAAGGTGGGCAGCGTAACCCAGAGCAGTTGCCACTGCATCTTCTGTCACCTCCTTATGAGTTGAGAGTGATAAAGGAGGCGCAGGCTCGTTGGAATTGAAAGGGATGGGTAAAGGAACAGCGAGGATCGTAAAGAGGAGTTCCGAAGAAGAAAGGAGTTCAATGGGGTATATTGTGGACAGCCTCGATATGAGTGAGGTTCGGATGGTCGGAAGGCGGTTACGGAGGGCAGTAAGATTGTTTCTAAAACATCCCAAAACATTATAGGGGAACATAAGGCCTAGTCTTTCGAAACCTACCTCTGTTCAGTGACTTCGGCAATCTTTTCCGAAAGCGAGGTCTTGTCTAGAGATTGCAGAGCTCTCCCTTTGGCGAGGTTCTCTCTCCCAACCTGTATTCGTAACCGTCGCGAAGCGATGTTGTCACGTACTGCAGAAGCAAGGTTCGTGTTCTGATGTAGCAAATATAGCGAAGAATCATCATAACTTACAGCAGTTTGATCGCTCTTTCATGGCCCGCGCTTCCGCTTGCCGGTCCCGGATGCGCTCCTGACGCTCGGAGGCTTCGCGTTTCTGTGAAACGCCGACGTCAAGTTTTGGCGATTACATAACAAGGTAAACACTTCGTTTACGTGGCGGGAAGTACGCACCAAAGTCGTGACACTGTCTTGAGCAAGACAAGTATCAATTTCTCTAATGACGTCGCGAAGCGACTCCTCTGCCTCAAGTATACAGGCTTGCATAGTCACCAGCCTAAATAAGCTCAATAAGTGACCACCAATATCTCCCAGTAAGGTTCGCTTACTCCAACAGCTCCTGCGAGCTGGCCGTCCTCGCGCCCAACTTACGGGATCTCCGTGTGGTTAGTTGTGAAATATTGTCGGAGGCAGGTGTCATAGCGGACGAGGGCGGGGGAATAGCCTGGCTAGTTTGACTGAGTTTACGAACTTCCGATTCCGGATCGGTACTGTAACCTGACGGAGACGGAGATCGGGAATGAGAGCGCGAACGAGACCGAGAGGGAGGCGCAAAATAAAAACTCTGCCCGGTCGGCATGAAAGACACCACGAGCGTGTTTGATGGCAAATGAGACGGGTGGTTCTCGAGCTTATCAAAACAACCGCGACCAGTAAGTAGGTGTGTCCTCCACTTTGGGTTCTCTCACCTACTTCAAGGGAAATCGGTATTAAATCCAGTAACCGGATGTTCCATTCTTCTAACATGTTCCATCCTGGTCCATGCGCAGAAGCTCCGATGCTGTCACTCTCCTTCTGCTTTGCCTTTGTCTCTTCCTGGGGCACTGGTCTCGGTTTTTGCCCAGAGTTGAATCTGGAGTCTGTCCGCGCTGAGATCTGTGAGTTCCGCGAAATCGGATTTGGACAGACCGTCGAATGTGTGAATTGGATTCGTAGATGGGAGGATGTATCGGTGAGATATAATCCGGAACTTTTGGGGGCAAACGGGATTGTATGGGAGAAGGAAGTGGAAGTGAAGATTGGTGGCTGGAAGTCTTCTGTAGTGGAACCGAGGACGACGGTCTGTGCGTCTTTAGAGCTGGTCGGGGTCCTGACGATGAGGATGCCGCCTTGGCCATGGGTTGTGGTTTCCGAGTCGGTGTAGGTGACCGGGTCGCCGTTGACGGTCCTACACGACTAAGAAGTGTCTTCGTTGCTCCCATGCTGGCTGAAAGAGATGTTCTTGACACTTTGTTGCGCGCGGTCTGGGTGGATACATCGCCGAGTGGTGCCACGTCAATAGGGGAAGGGTGTGATGGTCCACTTTCTGCACGAGACCTTGGTTGCCCATTGATCGTGGGGGGTGACGGTGAAGGACTTGGTGATTCAGGGACAGTGATTGTTATAAAAGTCTCGACGAGACGCGACTTGATAATTTTCTCCAAGGTCCGCTGTGAGTGGTCGAAATATAGTGTCGAGGCAGAAGGAATGCCTACGACCGAACCATGTGCAGCACCAGACGACTGACTCGCTGAGACACCGTTCGAAGACACCCCCGAGGCTGCCCGCATCCTGCTCTGTCTGGCGACCAAAGCTGACGTACCGGTCGTCATTGAGCGGGATACGCTACTCCCAATGCCTGAAGCAGGTCCTATGCTCCCCCACTTGAAAAACTAACGCGCGACTGTGTCCTCCTCCTCCCCCTACCCCCCTCCCCGCTTCCCTTTAAATCATCCAGTGCACTGGTAATATCGTCCGCAGGGAAGTTCTTCAGGGTATTGACTGAGGTGGTAGATATTCGTCGGGATCGTCTGCGCAACAGCGTCACATCAAGGTCGTCAGATAGGTTTCCCAAGGGTGTGAATTGAGAGTGTGTAGCTGGTTGGGAGAGGGCTGAGGCAAATGCGTCACGGACAGGAAACGGTGTAAGGTTGCGTATTTGAATTGAGGTTATGTGCCGAAGGCGACGCTGAAAGCAGCCCTGAGGTACAATGAGATTATCAAAGCCCATGATTTCACCTTATGGGCACTCACCTCGGTGTGTCCTTGCGTGGTATGCAAGTTTGTGGGACTGGGTGTTGGTGATGCATCCTGAGCGCCGCTCGACATATTCTAGGTCAATATGTCAAGAGCCAGAGATAAGGAAGTATAATGCAATTTTCCGGTAGACAGTGGACCCCAGCTATACAGCTGTACGAAAAAGACTGGGATCCCAGTGAATGTCGACTGGAACTTGCTTCCGAGTCAATACTTGTGAGATGCCCGCCTAAAGGAGTTGACCTACTTGGACTTCCTTTCTTGGACTTGACCCCATCATGATGACCCTCAACAGCAGTCCTCAGAGTGCAGAATAATTTCGAGTTCACACATCTCATGCTGCCTAAAATGCAAGCGCACAAAATTCCAGCTATGCCCGGAAATAATTCTACGACGACCGGCGCCGAACAATTAGCAGATGTATCTGTCAGCGGGGCCATGCCTCCACCGCACGCCCCACAACCACAAGGCGCTATACTTGAGCGCGAGGCCAACGCTCTATTAGGGTGTTTCAAGGTGAGCACCAGTCTCATCAATTTTGTGCTTAGGTTCATTCAGGAGCAGAATGCAGTTGTAAAAACGGGGCAGATTTATGCCTTCCATGCCGACTCACGCAGACTGTGAGCATACTCCCAGACAACTCGTGGACAGCTAACTACAACTAACACACATCGTTTAACTGATCAGGGGAATTCAAAATATGCACCCTACCCACCTCGTACACTGACTGCGTCTCTTGGTCGCGAACTGGAGAAATACGAACAACTATGTGACGCCATGGAATCACACTTGGTGAGTGACCCATTCACCGTCCGCCCAGACAATTTCACGACCGACGACCACATTAGCTGCGCGCAATGTCAGTTCTCAAGCGAGACTTGGCCCGCGAGGAGCGGCAAGCACGAGAAGCTGAACAAGCCGCTATCCTGGCACAGACGTCCAAGTCGAACCGCGTCCCCATACCTTCTGTCGAGGCGACCGATGCTACTATGTTACCTCCGTCCGCTACAGGACCAGGCTCGTTGCAGGGATCTATGGCGAATCTGACCAATCGCCGTCAATCCGCCATTTCCTTTTCTTCCCTCAATCGAACGCTCTTCCGCTCAAACTTGACCTATCTTCTTCGTCGATGCGGATCTCAGCTGAGGAGGCTGCCTTGTTCCCGAAAGGCATTGTACCATCTCCCGTCTCGCTTGCCCCAAAGTCCGCTCGCCCCTCAGCTGCAGCCGAGATCGACTTGATGGCAGCATTTGCCTCGGCCGCGGCTGCGAATTCGGTAGACCAACATGTGGATATTGACCTCACCGTGTCAGACAGTCCGACGTCCATGATGACCGGTATCGACAATTCACTGGGCAATTCTGCTGACAAGCCCATTGAGCTTGACTTGGATGGCATTGATATCGAGATGACCGACTTATTTGGGGATGCGATCGAGTCCACGTCTGGGGACGGACAGGCTGCGGTGGACAGCTTATTCTTGGCAGCAACAGCTGATGCCACCGCGCCACTGTCAGCCGGCGAGGCTTCACAGCCTGGGAAAGGGACCAAGTCGGACAATCATACCGGTATGGGGATGTTTGCGCTCAGTGCCCAAGGCAGTGGTCAGGGTGGTGATTTATTTGGGCCAGTGCCGAGTGGATCCAATGGTGGAGACCAGCAACAGCCTTCTGGGAGTAACGTCGCTCCATCACCTGGATCGCTAATCGCTGGCTTCGCGCAGATTGGACAGCTTGACCCGACTCATGAGCCCGTGCAGAGCGGTGACAATGGGTTTGATTTGTCCACGCTGGACCTATCAAATCTGGACCCGGCATTTTTCAGTGGGCATGAGATGAGTTTGACGGATATGGAGGCACTTCTGAACATGCACTCGACGGGGGAGAACCCGGAGGTGCAGAAACCCACATCGTAGAGAGATCGTTGTATGCCGCGGTACTAGGTTGTGCCAACTAAAACTGGAAATTGACCTAATGACGACAAAGTCCGAGATGTAAAGCTGACATTATGATGAAGTCTGCATACTACGACGTTCCCGTGGCTAGGAACTTGTCCAACTTCATGCGTAGGGGATGCCCGTTGCGGATACCCACAGCACGCAAAGTCGTCGCGAGCTCCATCGCAAGGTGCCGCCGCTCCTCTAGATCCATCTCTTGTACCTCCAAGAGCTCTCGCACCGAGCGAGCAAGTCGCCCTTTAGGAAGATGAGCCTTATCACCACGGAGAGACGCTGCTCCTGGCCTCTTCTTCTTCACTTTCATCTTCGGAGCGGCCAGTAAGGGCTCAATAAACTCCGTCTTGAATCTTCTGAGTGCCAAAGCTGACAATGGACGATGCGATCCAACG
Organism: Melanogaster broomeanus; assembly: GCA_014904935.1. Classification (NCBI taxonomy): domain Eukaryota; kingdom Fungi; phylum Basidiomycota; class Agaricomycetes; order Boletales; family Melanogastraceae; genus Melanogaster; species Melanogaster broomeanus. Next base: position 69,402 of record MU123782.1, on the reverse strand, counting down.
AACTCGCAGCTTCCGCGCACTGTTCAGCTTGGGCAAACGACTCGGCCGAACCTCCTTCCTCATACCCCCACTTCTTCAGCTCTTCCACTTTCCTCTCCTTCAACTTCTTGACGATTTTCTCTCTTGTATCCCCCTCCTCGACAGACTTGGCAACGGCATCGAAAATGTCACTCAGAGTGAGCCAACCTCTGTCCTCGTCGACGGCGCGCTTAACGTAGTGCCTATTGACGTAGTTGAGAAGGCGGTTGACAGAATGAGCACCGGCGCTATAGCGTTTGTAGCATGGAATTATGTACTGCATGAGCGTCGTGTCGTCCTCGGGCGCGCCCAACAACAGCTCCCGCGCGAGGTCCATATAATACTTGTCGAGATGTTCGTACAGATCTGTGCCGCTGGCTTCCCTGCCATTATCTCTGTCAGAGCTGCCGACCGTGCTGCTTTTGGGACGAGCGTTGGCAGCCTCGGATCCCGCACTGAAATAGTTGTATACGGCAGTGTGGATACCCATATGGTACGAGATATCGATGGCAGGCGCTTTCTCGATGCTATTCGTCGGGAAGCGGACAATGTGGTTCAGAGCTGGGAGGAGATAACCCCAGAGCGATGAGAGGGAGGCCGAGGGGTTGGCGCTACCTACAGAGGGATTCGGCATGGGAGGCAGCAAAGCGGCTGTCTCTATCTGCCTTTCTTTCCCTTTAGACTCCATCTGTGCAGGTATTGGTGTAACGAAGGTGCAAAAGAGGTTCGAGCGCTGGAACTGTTGGAACTTGGGAAGCAGATACGGTTCAAACTCACAAATATGGTGGTTTACGGACAATTCCATCAGGTTCCGACTACTTACTACCACAAACGTTCGACATCACCCAAGTCGCTGTGCGAGTCGGTCGTCAACTCAATTTATTTATCGAGGTCGTGTTGTATCGATTGTCACATATACGTTATATGAGTGTTATATGTGTTAGTACATAAAATGCAACACCAGGAAACGTAGAAGCGACCAGAACAGAGATGTACAAATGGGTCTGCAGGCCTGGTTGAAGACTTACTATAGATCTTGAAGTTGTTACTCAACATAATGTTGGTACCCGCGTGGGGCTAGCGCTTGGTAGTTTGCAAGCCAAGGCTTCCTGGGAGGGCACGACAGATGAACCGGCTCTTCAGGCCCGGAATCCAAACCAACGACATCAGCGCCACCCACCCCAGATCTTCAAATCAAGGGATTGGGAGTATGTAACAAGAAATTCCATCCTTCCAAAGGGTCTGTGTCAATCGATCATGTTGGGCACCCCTATGATGTATTTCTCCATTCCCTATTGCCTCACGCATCGAGTTAAACACGGCCAACAACATAAGTACGGGATTACTGTACGTCATGGGCCCTTCTCTTGTGCGATGGACTGCGAGTCGGATCGCGAAAAAAAAAAAAAAATTGCACGTACGAAAACCCCAAAGTAAACCAAGAGTGACGTTGCGGCTCAGGGACTTCAGAGGCGTCGCGGCAAGAGTTGGCTTCCTAGCATATCGGCGACCCTATATGTGGATGAACTTTAGGCCTTAGCCAGAGGCCCAGAGATGTAAATCATACCTGAACAGTGCTGTGCGACAGGGTGCATTTAAGGCTCCACGTTTCCAAGGTCAAGTTGATCAACCATGTCAATCATTGGTCTGTTTACCTGGTACCAAGCCAGGAACCAATCGATGCACGGAACCTAATGTATAGTGTAGCTCATTGATCACCTGGGTTATCGATCAAACTTGTGCGCAAGTGCTAGAATACCTTAGAAATCCAGAAACGCTCTGAATTGCAACGATAATGTCCTGATCATGCATTGATGCGCACGGGGTGCAGGCCGGTCAGGAGGTCGGAAAGTTTCAAACAAGTGATCAGGGTTGCGTGCTTCTATCACGGTAACTACACACTCGGGTCCTGGGCCTTGACGAATCTTGGTTAATCTTGAAAGCTTGATTCATGGACTGCACATCCGGTCATGCACATCACATAAGTTCATTTACACAACCCAAGTACTCAGTTCGAGTTTCTCATTCACCAGACTCGTCGGGACTCAGGTTACCAGCCTGTTACGAATATGTTATAAATGGATAAAGTTGAGTATCATTGATAGCTTTACGGCTCTCCAAGGCCTGTGAATCAATGTGATACCGGGACTATCTCATGTCCGACAATTCACGGCACACTCTCACCCTTGTTTAAAACGCCACTCTGCATGATAGCTAGTACCGCCCCAGTGTGTGTGGTGGTCTGCTTCAATCACAGCGACGTACCATCAACATTCGTCGCACCAACTGCCCAGCGATGTCAGATAACCTGCAGAAATACCAGATATTTTCGTTTGTCGGTGAGTGCCCATTTATTGTATATTTTCTAACGCTGACCAGTCTGCATACCGAGCAGGGATAACCTTGGCTCTATTGTGAGCTTGAATTCTCGACTTGGTTACCAAGACGGTGATTGACTGATTCGTTTCAGTATGTATGGCATTTCTCTTTGCCAACAATATTATTATTATCGGGCCTATCCACGCGATAGGATGCTTCAAAAGTATCTGGTACGTCTTCTCGTTCCTAAATCGAATTTCATACCTACTGTATGATGCACACCTAGGTGACATTCGTGTGGTGAGTTTGTGCGACCCGTCTCGTAGAATGGGCGATGAATTTCATAAGGGGATTGAACACTCTCCAGCTTTATTGTCTTATCCAGTGGCAGTGGTGGTCCTTCGTTACGCAGCACGGCGAGCCCGGTTCTTCCCTAGGATTTCCTTGGTACGTCCATGCAGACTTTCGTCGAGGTCTTCCTGAAGGGTATGGGATGGGGGCTTACCAGGCAAGTCGTGGTGAGTCTGACAGCTGCTGGTTCCGTGACCAACCTGTATTCACACAATATATGCCATTACAGACCGAATTTATACTTATGGTCAGACTCAGCTTCGTCGTAACTCGGGTTTTATCAAATCTGACCCGTCGATTCCAGTTTGTCGTACCATACATGGTTCAATGGTAACCTTGGTACCGTCGATAAATACGTGAAGATGGCCTGACTCGAGTCTTGTACCCGCAGTTTTTATGCATCAAGACTGTGGATAAGTTTGTAGTTGTGTGCACAAGCTCATCTGGCGAGGCTAACACCATCCCAGTGAGTAACAAGAACAAGATACTTACCGGTGCCATCGTGAGTGTCTGGTTGTGGCCGCGTGCAGACAAAACTGAAATGGTTCCCACAGCTGTTGTTGAGCACCACTCAAATTGGTTTGTAAATTCAACCCAGTTAGCGACCCGATCTGATAGTTTCACGTCAGGTTTCGGCGTGGGTACGTCCATATGCTCGCGCACTCCGAAGACGTGAATTTATAGCATACCATAGCAATGATTTTTGGTGCCTCAGTGTGAGCTGCATTTACCGCAGACAAGTATTCCAGGACCACTGACTTCTTCTTTTTATAGCTCGCCTCCCCCTTACGCATAGCGGTTTGCTACGTTCTATTTTCCTGCATCGACTTAGTCCTTACCCTAGTCCATGCTCGTGAAGCTTGCAGGGAGTGGTGTTTTGGCAGACATGGTCATTACAAGTTCGGTGTATTATTACCTTCGGCCAAGTCGTACTGGTGTGAGAAGGTTGGTACTTTGCGGGTCCCAGGATTGATGGACGATAATTGCTCCCAAGGTCCCAGAATCATATCCAGCGAATTGCCACGATGACGATCAACATGGGTATCCTAACATGGTACGCCCCCTGCACTCACTCTCGTACAAACGTTATTCTAACATTTGGGTCATAGGGCGATCACCTGCATAATTTGGATCTCAGTGCGTACTACATTTTGCGTCCTCACTTTCAGCGATGCGAACTAGAGCTGCGATCTGCAGTGGTGTATCCAGGGCCCGGTGAATAGTTTCGTGACCCCTATAATGGTGATGAGTCAATGTGAGTTACGCCTTGTTCCTCACCAGGAGTGAGTCCAATGTTATTGTCCATCCAGCATACGTGAATTCCCTCATGGCAGTGTAAGCTTGAGTAGGACATCCGCATGGCTGGTTCGGGTTGGCTGATGTCTTGTACAGACTGAACGCAAGACAACCTTCGTATAGTAGTCGTTTCAATGGTCAGGCGAGCACCATCCCAGTACCGACCTTACCAACCATTCATGAAGACGACCGCGCGGACAGATAGTCGTCATCGGCGTCGTGATAGCAATTATACATATATACGTGTAGATTTCATGGCCCCTGCACAAGTGGCTAAGCAAGTAGATATGCCCAAGTTCAAAATGAAACATCAATTTGGTCGATCAGTGATCAATATGGTCAGATCAAAATGACAACAGTGATGATAGTGTACATGGTATGAGCTTGTTGCGGTAGAGAAGCTGCGTGGGTGGAACGACTCTGGAGAGCAGTACTCCCTCGACTTTGCATTATTTCTGTTCAGCGTCCTCAAGAGGAGGCGGGCCGTCGTCGTCAGAATCACCCTCAGCGGCATCTTCTCCGTCGTCGAAGCTCCCTCCACCGCCGGAAGTTTGCTGCCTGCGCCTGCGCCATCAGCTATAGCCTACAGATCGCATGGGCCAGCCCAGGAAGTATCGTAAAATAAGTAGTGACTTTACCTTCTCGAAATTCATTCCTCCCATGCCGCCCATTCCCGCCCATCCATCAGTGCTTGGTCCTATTACTTAGACCTACCATAGAAATTGTGTCAGGGGTAAAACACTGTTTGTAGTACTGTAATGTCAATGCGAGTTATACTTTTTTACATACATTCATAGCCGACTGAGCCTAGCCGACGCAACGAGCCGCTTGAGGACGCTTAGTCTCGATTGTATCTATTAGATGATTATTCCCCATCTCCACCAATGAGAAGCCTCAAATCCACGGTACAAAGCGTTCATTTCAGTGGTTTTGCAGATGGGCCCCTATAATCGCCTTTGTTAAAATGTCGCAATAAGATGGCATTTTGTCTGCATTTTATCACTGGCATATCTACAAAATATAGCTATTGAGTCATTCTGCAGTGCTATTACGAGCTTAGCCTAGTACTATAAATTGCGTCGGCATCACCTGACCCATTTTGTCCTAGTAGACGCAATGTTGCTTTGCCCGTGGTGCACCGCCAAAAAGTTCCGACAAATGTATGTATTCTCGGCAGCAATGCACGCTCTGTGTGACGTGTCAAGTGCATCAGATTGTCATGTTCTGTACCGATCCTGCCATTTTCACATAGTAAAAAGGCTGGTTTGCTGATGGACCCAGCCTCACTGACATCGTACCAACTCCCTAGCGATGTTAGATAACCTGCAGAAATTCCAGATGTTTTCGTTTGTCGGTGAGTGCGCCCATTTGTTGTATATTTTCTAACGCTGACCAGTCTGCATACCGAGCAGGGATAACCTTGGCTCTCTTGTGAGCTTGAATTCTCGACTTGATCATAAGAGGGTGCTTGACTGTTCGTTTCAGTATGTATGGCATTTCTCTGGGCCAACAATATTATTATTATCGGGCCTATCCACGCGACAGGATGCTTCAAAAATGTCTGGTACGGCTTCTCGTTCCTAAATTGAATTTCATCCCTAATGTATGGTGCACGCATAGGTGACATTCGTGTGGTGAGTTCAAGTTTGTGTGACCCGTCTCGTAGAATAGGCGACGAATTTCATAAGGGGATTGAACACTCTCCAGCTTTATTGTCTTATCCAGCAGCAGTGGTGGTCTTTTGTTGCTCACCATGGCGAGCCCAGTTTTTCCCTAGGATTTATTTGGTACGTCCATGCAGACTTTCGTCGAACCCTTCCTGACGGTTATGGGATGGTGGCTTACCAGGCAGGACGTGGTGAGTCTGACAGCTGCTGGTTCCGTGAGCGACCTGTATTCACACAATATGTGCCACAGACCGAATATATACTTATGGTCAGATTCAGCTTCGTCGTCAAACCGGGTTTTATCAAATCTGACCCGTCGATTCCAGTTTGTCGTACCATCCATGGTTCAATGGTAACATTTGTACCGCCGATATACATGAAGATGGACTGAGTCTTGTTCCCCCAGTTTTTATGCATGGAGACTGTGGATAAGTTTGTATTTGTGTGCACAGGCTCATCTGGCGAGGCTAACACCATACCAGTGAGTAGACAAGAACAAGATACTTACCGGTGCCGTCGTGAGTGTCTGGTTGTGCTTGCGTGCAGACAAAGCTGAAAAGATTCCCACAGCTGTTGTTGAGCACCACTGAACTTGGTTTGTAAATTCAACCCTGTTAGCGGCCCGATCTGATAGTTTAATAATGTCAGGTTTCGGCATGGGTACGTCCATATGCTCGCGCACTCCGGAGACATGGATTTATAGCATACCGTAGCGATGATTTTTGGTGCCTCAGTGTGAGTTGCATTTACCGCGGACAAGTATTTCAGGACCACTGATTTCCTCTCTTTATAGCTCGTCTGCCCCCTTACGCATAGGCGGTTTGCTACGTTCCATTTCCTGCATCGGCTTAGTCCTTACCCTCGTGAAGCTTGCAGGGAGCGGCGGTTTGGGAGACATGATTATTACAGGTTCTGTGTATTATTACCTTCGGCCAAGTCGTACTGGTGTAAAAAGGTTGGTACTTTGCGGGTCCCAGGATCGATGGACGATAATTGCTCCTAAGGTCCCAGAATCATATCCAGCGAATTACCACAGTGACGATCGGCGTGGGTGTCCTAACATGGTACGCCCCCTGCACTCACTCTCGTACAAACGTTATTCTAACATTTGGGTCATAGGGCGATCACCTTCGTAATTTGGCTCGCAGTGCGTACTACATTTTGCGTCCTCACTTTCAGCGATGCGAACTTGAGCTGCGATCTGCAGTGGTGTGTCCAGGGGCCGCTGGATAATTTCGTGATCCCTATAATGGTGATGAGCCAATGTGAGTTATGCCTTGTTCCTCATCACGAGTCCAGTGTTTATTGTCCATCCAGCTACGTGAATTCCCTCATGGCAGTGTAAGGTTGAGTAGGACGTCTGCATGGTTGGTTCGGGTTGGCTGATGTCTTGTACAGACTGAACGCAAGACAACCTTCGTATAGTAGTCACTTCAATAGTCAGGCGAGCACCATCCCAGTACCGACTCTACCAACCATTCATGAAGACGACCACGCGGACAGATAGTCGTGATCGGCGTCGTGACAGCAATTATATCTATACGTGTAGATTTCATGGCCCTCTGCACAAGTGGCTAAGCAAGTGGATATGCCCAAGTTCAAAATGAAGCCATCCATTTGGTCGATCAGTGATCAATATGGTCAGATCAAAATGACAACAGTGATGATAGTGTACATGATATGAGCTTGTTACGGTAGAGAAGCTGCGTGGGTGGAACGACTCTAGAGAGGCAGTACTCCCTCGACTTGGCATTATTTCTGTTCAGCGTCCTCAAGAGGAGGCGGGCCGTCGTCGTCAGAATCACCCTCAGCGCCATCTTCTCCGTCGTCGAAGCTCCCTCCACCGCCGGAATTTGCTGCCTGCGCCTGCGCCATCAGCTAAAGATCGCATGGGTCAGCCTTGGAAAGTATCATAATAATAATAAGTAGCAACTTTACCTTCTCGAAATCCATTCCTCCCATTCCTCCCATTCCTCCCATGCCGCCCATGTCCTGCCTCCCATGCCGCCCATGCCTCCCATGATGCCGCCCATGCCGCCCATGCCTCCCATGCCTCCCATGCCGCCCATGCCGCTCATGTCGTCCATACCTGGAATGCCACCGACGAGGTCATCATCGGCACTGGGGTTTCCGTTTTGCTCGTCTTCGTCGACCCATTTGCTGAAATCAGTCTTTAAATACGACAACTTGGTCTTATCCTTTGTTAGTCGCGGCCAGTACTCCTGACTTCAGTTCCTTTTTGCGCAGAATGACGTTGAGGGAACGTGACGTGAGGTGCTAGGATGGAAGCCTGTAGAGCTGTTAGAAATGGGTATGAGATATCGTCACAAGATAGCATACCTCGGTGTCAACCTCTTCGAACAAGTCAAAAGAGAACTCCATAGTCCTTCTTTTCAGAACTAATTGCATATATAAAGGGGGTGTTAAGATCATCAATGGCAATCGACTTACGTGCCGGTGGCCTTGAACGACAGTTTTGTAGGAGTCAAGTCATAATGAAGAGTGGGCACGTCGATGTCAGGGACGTTAACAGTCAAGTATATGATATTCTAAGCAAGATCGCGAGATGGTTGTTGGTAAAAGTTCTGACCAGGGGTGTGCGTACCTTGCTTGGCTCAGTTTCGCTGCTGCGCTGGGCCCACAAGACTTCAGGATGCTTTGACATTGGGACGCGGTTTTCGTTTTCTTGTTGAGCTTGAAAGAGGGGATGACTGTTTAAAAGGAGACCCTTCGAAATGTCGAGAACGATGGAGAACGTTCAACCCGATATGTATTATTATATTTCGGCAACGCGATCTTTCCATCAGCTACTCGTCACGTGATCTATCCAGGGCAGGTCACATTAGTGTGACAGCTTGTGACAACTTTTTGTCAGTGACAGCAAGTGGACACCTCATCTCCGCGTAAGGGCCATACAGTACCAAGTACACGTATAGCCAGAACATGTGGTCAGTCTTCCTGCCTCATAATATTTACTGGCGTGATACTCATAGCACTTCGTTAGGTGCACAAGGTGGTTTTTGCCTTTGCTACTCTTGCCCCTTCCAACGGCTCCGCCTTATTTCCTCGTTCTTTTCCTTATTACTCTGGCCCTTCATGCAAGACCATGGTATGTTCGTCGTCCACACCATCAAGTGACAGATAGACTAACCACCACTCTGTAGCTTCTATTGTATAATACTCCTCGCCGCATTGTTTCTTAGTTCATGCTATTGGCAGTCATTCCCGTTGGATGCACGACTCTCCGTCCCTTGGGCAGATAATGTCACGACATTTTACGAAGCTTTAAACGCAACCATTCGACCCGACCTCAATCTACACGAGTTTACCCCGCCGATCATACGCGTCGCGGACAGGTGTTGGTGTGATTTTGCATCTGGGTTCTTTGAACGTTACGACGTACAGAAATGGGAGAGGGATAGCGTGGAGGAGGGCCGTTGCTGAGATCGAGAACCAGTGGAAGCAGCGCGCTATCGCGGAAAACAATGTCAAGTTGGTTGAAGAACTTGAAGTATCCATCCCCTCTGAATTACAGCAAGACGACACGCCACAGCAAGGTTCGAATATCGGCAATGAAGCATTCTACATCATTCGCTCTCTATTTGGCAGGCTTTCTACAGCAGCCGAGCCATCACCGACTTCCGGTTCCTCTACCACAGCATCCACCCCTTCAGATATACCCACAAAAACATCCACAGTCTATTCTCCACCACCGGTAGAGATGTCACTTTCGCCTGGGCAATTGGATATGCGCCCCTTCGGTGTCGACCTTATTCTCGATTTCCGATGGTCTGGGAAGGCCTAGCATCATCCCCTTTTGCAATTACATCCCCGCATTTAGTACTGCACTGTATTTTTAAAAGGTTACAAACCTGCATCCTTCAGCGTACTTGTTGTCTTTGTATTTGCAACTGGGAGCTAATGCAATAATAAATTATATGGAATCCTGGCCTGGTCGACTGGAACGAGTGAGTCCGTACCAGCTCTACAATGGTTGGATACAGTTCACCTTGGGCCAGGTAGACTCCGTGTGTCACTGCGGTGACCTTGGATGTAAGAAGCGGCTTATACCTCCTCTGACGCATACAGCATGCCGCGATCCACTCGATTTCTCACAAGAACATGACGAGCACTGTGAGCATTCTGCAACGTGAACTTTAGTTCAGACCAACCAGAGCATTGGGTGCCTAAATCTCTTCATGAGGCGAGCTGTAGGTTAAATGACACAGCGACGAGTCGAGTCTTACCCTCCGACCGTCGCCGAACCAGTTGTAGGCTGGAGTCGTGACAGTTGCTGCCGTTGACTGAGAATGTTGGATCATTGGACAGCTATAGCAACGACATCAGCAGGTGAGGTGGGGTTTCTATGCAAGTGGGACGCGTGATGCAGGGTGGCGCTACTGGCGGTAGTCTTGAAGTATCGTCGGCACTTTTTGGCGTTCCAATGCTGTAGCAACCTATTAGTGATGTATCGCTCCATTTTCGATACTCTGCCCAAACTTTGGCGCACTATAACGTCAATCGATAACTTTAGATTAAAACATCCTTGTAGAAAAGGCGACCGCGAATATTGACATCGTCAAACGGATCATTCATGTCGTATCTACGCTTACGCCGTGCAGGCCCTGCAGGTATGTAGCTAGACCTTGAGAAGAAGTTTACGGATACGGTCAAGCAAACATTAAATAGGTGTAGGAGAGGGAGAGGAACGAATTTGTGCGTCGATCGTATGACCTAGCCCAGACTGTGAGGTCGAGGTGCGTTATCAAGCCCTCAAAGACCATAGTGCGTTATTGACGCACGTATTTTGTTACTAGCGGTCTATTGATCATGCTGCGCAGAGTGCGGTAAATATATCGTCTTCGAAGTCCGTGGTGCATGATACATCAAACAGACATATACTTCGCCATTCTGTTACATATGTTAGGAACTTCCTTGGTGCATAGGGCATTTGACTTACTTTGGCTCGTCCTTTTCCTCTTTCTGCGACAACCGCTGCTCAAGCTTAGCAAATTCATCTAGTGCAATGGCCTCCTCTTCATCCAGCACCTGAACGGAAAGTGAGTCAAAGAAAATTTTGCGGTGATTAGAGCCGTACTTGTTCAACACCCTTCACTTCCGGTATATAATGCATGAGCATCCTCTCGATACCCGACTTTCAACGTCACAGTGCTCGAGTCGCATCCTCTGCAGCTACCCTTTAGTTTAACTTTCACAAAACCTTCATCGTTAAACCCTCTGTATTCAATATCTCCTCCGTCCTCCATGATTGCCGGCCGCACTCGGGTCTCGAGTAGCTCCTTGATCATGGCCACCGTCTCAGAATCAGTGTCCAGAATCTTGGTGTCCTGTGGCCCTGCCGCGTCCCGATCCTCTTGTGAGCGGAAGAGGGGCATCCCGGCAGAAAAGTGTTCCATTAATATTGAATATACCTCGGGTTTTATCACGGCCCATGGGTTCTCGCCATCCTTTGAAACCGTGACGAAATCAGGGCCGTAAAATACTGCCTTCACACCTTCTATACCCATGAGCCGGATGGCCAGCGGGGATGCAAGAGCAGAGCGAGTGTCGAGGAACTCTGCGGTTCCGTCCCCCATGACGGTCACGCCAGGAATGAACTTGAGAGAATCATCGTTCGGTGTTGTCTCGGTTTGTATGAACATGGAGCGAGCTGCAATATGTTCAGAATGCAATTGTACGCCAGAAATCATGTCACTGACTCTGCGGTGGGTTGAAACTTGTCAAATGAGCTGGTTTTGGCGCATGAATCCCTGATGCTGTCGCAAGAGTTTGTCCACGGTGTACAGCCCTTCTAGTGGGTGTAGAGGATATGGATCTTGCCCACGAACGCAACGCAAGGTCGACATTTCTCCTGGGCTCCAGCCTCGCCCGTGCTACTGCCCTCAGTGAAGCCACTCTCGATGCCAACGCCATCGGTGGTGGGGTAATGGAAAAAGTAGCAATCACCTGTCAGCTTGTTGGATGAGATGTTATTGATGCGTTACAAATCAGCATACCTATTTCTCCAGTCTGGTTACATAAGCACACCCCTTCCTTTCATGATCATGCAGAAACCAGCAACAGTGCTGGCGGACTCCAAGTCCTCAGTTTCGTTGCCGTCTTCGTTTCCCTTCTTCTAGTAGCATTCACAGTTAAGGGTTTTCAGTATGTTCGGAGACGACCAAAACTTCGTTCGGTCGCCGTCATCGTCCTTGGTGACGTTGGGCGCAGTCCACGAATGATGTATCATGCTGAGAGCTTTGCAAAGCTTGAATTCAATACATATCTAATTGGATATCGAGGTGAGCGAGGATTAGTCCTTAATGTGGACAGTGTACTGACGTATCCGTGGCTTTTTGTCAAGGGTCGAAACCATTGCCATCCCTTTCCCTTCCTCATATCCAACTCTGTTACCTTGCTGAACCTCCTTCCCTGCTTGCAAAAATTCCTTTTGTGCTGTCAGCACCCGTAAAGATAATACATCAAGTCATGTCAATTCTTTACACCCTTATATTCGAAATATCCTATCCACCGGAGTTCATCATGGTTCAGGCATGTTCTCTGCAAGGCGACCCAATTAGTTATCAGGCTAACTAATGTCCTAAGAATCCACCAACCATTCCTACCCTTGCCCTTGTTTGGATGGTTGGACGTGTGAGGGGTAGTAAGATTATCATCGACTGGCATAACCTTGGATACAGCATTCTAGCCCTTAAACTGGGCAAGTCGCATCCGTTCGTAAAGATTGCAAAACGGTACGGATGCGTGAATTGCGCATTTGGACATGGACGCTGAGACAGGCCTAGCTTCGAGGCGACCTTTGGGCGCTCAGCGTATGCGCACTTGTTCGTCACGAAAGCCATGCAAGACCATCTTGTCGCAGAATGGAGTTTGGTGTGCGTTGTTTTCCATCGGTTGTGTTTCATACACGGTTAACACTCCTTGAAGCGGTCAAAAGGCAGTTCTACATGACCGGCCTCCTTCACATTTCCACAGGTGCTCACCACCCGAAGTCCACGAGGTGCGCATTGTCTCAACAGAAATAATAATCTCTTACCCCAAACTAGCTGTTTCTCCGCATTGGACCCTCGCTGGTCAGTCCCTCTCTGAGAGACTATCTACCGTCTCCTGAGACGCCCTATACGACCCAGTTCACGACGACAACCATAACATCTTCTCATAAACCCCTTCCTACCGCTGACTGCTCACCATATTCGACCATCAACATGCCTGAGTTGCGGGGTGATAGAGTAGCGTTGCTTGTTAGCAGCACTTCATGGACACCTGACGAGGACTTTTCTATCCTGTTTGATGCATTGAAGTTGTACGAGGCGCGAGCTGTACAAGTTAACAAAGGTAAGCAGTTCCCAAGGTATTTTTCAAAGGGGTGCGCAACGCGCCAAAATGCCATAGGGAACCCAGGCCAGCTACCACGGATATGGATGGTCATCACTGGTAAGGGTCCCCTCAAGGCCGGGTACATGGCCGAAATAGAACGGCTTCAGGAGAAGTGGTCCTTTGTTCGGTGCTCCAGCTCGTGGCTTGATGCGGAGGATTATCCTTTACTTCTCGGTGAGATAACTAAAGCACCCTCCGGCCACCACAACAGGAGCTGATGCCTGGTTTATCGACAGGTTCTGCAGACTTGGGGATATGTCTACATTCAAGCTCCTCTGCACTGGATTTGCCAATGAAAGTGGTGGACATGTTTGGTTGTGGACTCCCAGTTTGCGCCCTGGACTTTGCATGGTATGTAGCATCGTCCAAGCACCTGTTATTTTAACTTTATTTAAATCTGCTGTGAAGCCTTCCAGAGCTCGTGAAAGATGGCCAGAATGGTCTCATCTTCAAGAACGCCAAGCAGCTTGCTGGCCAGATGGAAGTGAGATGTACCGATATTATCTTGTGTACTCACTGTTAACATCTTCTACTAGATGCTACTTACCTCGTTCCCGGACGCCACCGCTCTGGAGAAACTCCGTTCCTCGCTTCAGAGAGTATCCCAAACGCGCACGTCACATCTGCGTCAGCACAAGGAGAGTGTCGAATGGACCACTTGGACGGACAACTGGACGCGAGTTGTAAAACCTCTAGTATTGAAGGACGTTGAGCGATTCGACTAAACGGTGTGGGCAATGTAACCTGATGACCGCTTGGGCGTTATTGCTTCTGTGCTGGCGACTTTTTTTCTGACCGAGGCTCCTGGGTATCTGTTACTCGATGGTTGGTGTCACTGATTACACTGAATGTCCTCGATCGGATTGGAGCGAATGTGGTGATGCGGCGAAGCATAGATCGATCACTCACGTCAGCAATTGTATATTTAAGCTTCAGTGGTGTATGCTTGAGCATCTGGTTGTTGGTCCTGTCACTGGCTTGGATCTAACAGACTTGGCGCCAAGCATGACCGTGCATGACAACGTATGCAACATGAGCCGTTTGACAACTTTGACTGAGGTTGACTGTGTTTGAAGGTCGCAGACGATCAGGCCTGACAGTCAGGTTTCCCGAGGTTGGGATGGATCAGCACATATGCGGCATTGAGCACGTTATTGCGGCAGAAGTATGTACCAAGTAAAATAAAGTTTGTTCATTTGAGACATGTACGGTATACACATGTATACAGTAAGGAATCACCTAAAAAAAAGAACCACGATACTTGGTATATGCCGTTTGACCACAACTGGAACGGTCTCGTCTATTAATTGTGCTCTTTTACTGGCTCTAAGTTAAATATGTCGACTGAATTGCTCTGGCAGATGGGAAGAGCTCGAGGCTGGCGGTGTGAAAACGAAAGAACTGGGTGCACGCGTGTTCCTGTGAAGGTTCGTTGAACTGGCTCCCAAGCTACTAGTTAGCACTGACTGCAAGCCTCGATGATCGAAGGGAAATATTATATATACCATGCCAGCTGCTATCACAGAAACTTATGTTTACTCTTGCCACGCCACCACGCGCGGTCATTTTGGTGCATTGGAGGGAAGTTCAAGCCCACGTTTAACTCTCAATCGGAGTCTCAGAGATAGTGGCAAGTTTAGACTGGCGAACACACCGTCGACTCGGGTTCAACAAATTTATGACTGGTAACTTACGGACAAAACCCATGTGCAACGTGCCTGATTTGGATCCCATCACTCCCAATGTCCATCATCTGAAAATTATCAGATATGTATTTTCAGTTTTCTCATCATCCCGCTATATGTGGTCATCCCGTCGATCCCACGACCAGCACCAACGTGCATGAAATGGGCGGCTGTTCTCGCACCTTTTAGAGTCCTCGTAGGGTCTTTAATCTCGTGTGTTCCCCGCCGCGAAGGCATTTAGTTGTCCTATCCCCAATGCCGCCCCAACTTCCTACCTCGAAAGAGGGGAGCTCGAGCGACCATGCCTGAGCCTCAAGGACTAAGGTTGACTCCGAAGCTGCCGTCCTCGAATGACGCCAGGCCTCCGTTCGTACTACAGAATCCACGAAGTGAGTGTCAATCACCGTATGTCTGATCCCTGGCCCAGTAACACCACGCTACGCATGTCTTAGGTCACCGGAAGCTGTACATTTTCGGTGGGGTTGTGGCCGGTATCGTTGTACTAGCGCTCGGGCTCGGGCTCGGGCTAGGACTTGGACTTAAGAAGCAGTCCGGCTCAAACTATGTCACTACCAACTCTTCATTTCTGCTTGATCCGTCCTTTGAGGTCTCTAATACGACAACCACCCGATACTACGAGTGGGTCGTGGAGGAAGTCAACGGATCGCCAGATGGTTTCGAGCGACCGATGCTCGTCGTTAACCGTGGTGTTTGTGTAGTCAAAGTTTCCTGACTACCGTTCTGACTCCATCTCGCAGGGCAGTTCCCGGGTCCTTTGGTCGAAGTCAATAGCGGCGATGAACTCGTTGTAAATGTCTTCAACAAAATGTCGAATGGCACTACCATCCACTGGCACGGCCAGCTTCAAAATGGAACCAACTTCATGGATGGTACCAATGGCATTACTCAATGTCCCATCCCTCCAGGCATGAACTTCAGTGAGTTCGATCCTGTACGACCCCACGCGCATGAGCTCAGGTGGTCAATATAGCGTACCGATTCACCATTAACCCCAACCAATACGGCACGTTCTGGTGGCATGCTCACGCCTCCACCCAGTACACGGATGGTATTTATGGCCCCATCGTTATCCATTCCCCCAACGAGCCTATTTATGGCACGTACGACCGCGACGCCGTGGTTATCTTGTCAGGTTAGTAATAGAGTGTGTGTATATGGTGATCTCAGAGACTCACTGGCAACATGGCACACGACAGACTGGTACCATGACATGTCGGCTGGCCTGCTCACACAGTACCTCAGCGCCGCTGGGATTGATGGATCCAACTATGGTGGCTTCAATCCTGGTGCAGAGCCTCCCCCTGATAGCGGCCTCATCAACGGCCAAATGACTGGCTCCTCCATGGTCCTCGAGCCAAACCTTCGTTACCGTCTTCGCCTCATAAACATGGGCACGCTCACGCAGTTCGTGTTCAGCGTCGATGAGCACGTCCTCTCCGTGGTAGAGGCAGATGGCACAAGCCTTCAACCTGTGGACGTGCACCGGGTCCCTCTCCACGTCGCACAGCGGTACTCGGTCATCCTTGCCACAAATCAAACTGCTGGTTCCTACAATATCCGAGCAGAGATGCAGGAAGTGTGCTATCAAATTATCGAACCCTAACTTGAATACCATGGTGCTTGGGACTTTAACATACGGTGCAACCCCCACCACACCCAACACTGTGGACTGGTCGGACGCTTTGCCTCAAGATTGCTTGGACCTGAACAGCACCATGATCGTGCCTGCTATTGCAATGAACCCACCGAACAGCACGCAATCCGTCCAAGTAACCATGTCTTTCCAGCAGACAGTCGAGTCGGGAGGAACTCAGGTGCCTCGCGTTCATGAACAACACGAGTTGGGAGGCAGAGAGCACGAATCCGACAATCCTCCAGTTCTATAATGGAGGTGTGCAGACGAATTTCGATTCGAGTCAGCTGGTGGTTGTCAATGATCAAATCGCCGTCATCGACTTGGTTATGACCAATTATGATGATTCGAGTCACCCGTGAGTTACTCCTGTTCTAGCTTTTGATTAAGATTTTGCTGAGCTTGGCGAGATAGCTTCCACCTTCACGGTCATGTCTTTTACATCCTCGGCGAAGGTACCGGTACATACCGGACGGGTATCTCTCCACTCACCCTCGTCAATCCTCCACGACGGGACACCCTCACCATTCCGGGGTATGGGTGGATCGCCATCCGATTCGTAACTGACAACCCTGGCCTTTGGGCGTTCCACTGCCACATTGGATGGCACATGGCGGCAGGCCTCTTGATGCAATTCGCGAGCTTGCCAAGTCAAGTACAGCAATTTCAGATACCTGCGTACGTGGCACAACAGTGTACGATGCAGAGTGGGGGGATAGTGAACAGCAAGAGAGATAATAAGTGGTTATCATTGGGCATGTGAATGGATGGATTAGCAACGATATATACAAGATATATAGCACTACAAGACCGTCTTTTTGGTTAAACAACCATTCCGTCCATATTAAACAATGGAGCTTCCACTCAACGAACCACTCGTTCCATCGAATGAATACAAGAAAGACCAGATCATCAGTTGAACAATGCACGGATGCAGTACATTGGTTTGAAATCACGATGGTGGAACGTGAGGGGAGACCACGGTTGAGCGCGACTCGAGCTAACGATACAAAATTTAAATAAAACCCTCTCCCTGAACCTACAGCCCCAACACCTCCTTTACTGACTTCCACTTGTGCCCTTCCCAGGCCTTGTTACCGCTATCCGCATCTTCCGGAACGTCCTTATCGAGGAAGTTGTCCCAGCCCGAGCTGCCTCTTCCCTCTGCGAACTGGCCCTGGAGGAATGTCTGCTTGGTAAACCCTTCAGGAAGCTCAGTGACATGTGCGACGGGAACGGGTGGATTGCGAGCCTCGTAGAGAGCGCCGATGGCAGCGAGAGAGATACGTTCGCCTTGAATGCGGAAGGTCGCGTCATGCAGGGACGAGGAAGGAAGGGTGGTGAGAACATGAGCGATGAAGCCTGTCAACAGGGGACGATCAGCGAAATTTATACCAGACATCAGGGACAACACTGTATTTACCCGAGACGTCGTCCAAAGACGTGAAAGAGGAACAGGACTGTGTGTTCACCCCCCGTGAGGTGGAACTTGCCCAGTTCAACGCCCGTCAACCACGGAATGAACTCCATAAACAGCCCGTTCTAACAGGCATGGTAAGCCTTCATAACGCCATGGACACGAATACAGTAGGTACACACGTAGATGCGCATCACAGGAATCCCGAGGGAGTGAATATAATCTGATAGTGGTTTTCAACACAAGTTTGTGCGCATCGGTGCCGCCTACATACCAGCAAACTGGGATTTGAGTACAAGGTGACCAACCTTGCCACCTTCTGTTGGCATTCCGTACTCCGAGGGCACGAATAGCTTCACACCCGCCGCTTTTGCTGCATCAGCCAGAGGTGTTTGTGCGGGGAGAGCACCATATGCAAGTGCAGAGATGACTACTTCCACGTTGTGCTCCCGGAGGATAGAGGTGACGGCTGTCACGTCGGCGTAGTCTATCGTTGCGATCTTAGCGCCTTCGAGGAGGGGACTCTGGGTTGAAGTGCTCCCAGGTCGTGCGAGGACGACAACTGAGGCTCCGCGGTTTATTAGAGCCTATGACAGAGATTGGGGCAGCTTTCCGGGGCATGCAAGGACATGACCTACCTGGACGGTGCGTCCACCGATGGTGGGACCAGCACCCGCAACTGCAAATGAAGTGTAAGGCATCGTTTTGAGGATCGGGAAGCAGAGACTGTGTCTTAGTGGGAGACTCGCGCTTTTTGTAGAGCAGGGGAAAGCATGTTTATTTTTACAGTCGACAGTCTCTGAGTATAATGTTCTGGATAAGCAAGTTAACGTTGATGGAGGAATGGATCCGTTACAGTCCGTTACTAGTACCGTGACGCGGGTGCTGTCGATGATGACATTGGGGCCGCGGCTCTGCAGCTGCAACTAACACTGGCACTCAGACGTGGTGAGTAAATGAATCAATAATACTCCTTCTTACGCAGACTTGATGTATCATGGACAAGACCATGATTCAGAACGTTGGGAATGCCAATGGGCCTGCTTATGAACGTCTGGATGAAGCAGATACTTCTCAGCTGGCAGCCGAAAAAGGTTGGGCCTGGCGAGGACTCTCGTTGCGGAGGACGACGACCGAACCGTGACAGCCTCCGGCGAGAGCATCCGATGACACCTTTCGCCTCTCTGAGTCCTTCGACAGGAGCCTCGGCTGAGGAGGAGCTAATTTAATATGTACGTATACAGTTTGCCCTACAATAATATTGTGGCTAGTACCCTTACTAGTACATGTTTAGGCTCTTTCTTTTCTTTAACTCTATTACCAGCCACTCCCCTCCATGTCGAACAGCGAACAGGGCACGATTCAGAGCTCCAAGTCAAGCATCACGCCTCACCGAATTTGGTGTACCTCAAAAACGGCCCTCGACGTTTACACGCGTGCAGACGCGGACCTCCCTCGGGGTCAAGATAGTCTGGCCTCTCAGGCCTCTCAATCGGAACAGAGTGTTTCTCCAGGACAGGAGCAGTCGCCGATGCAGCTTATGGTCCTCCGGGACCGACTTCACCGTGTGCGTTTCGCCGGCTCCCCTTCCAAGACCAACCTTGGCAAGCCCGCAGCTCAAGAGAGCGGACAGTCGCCAGACACTCTATCGTCGGGAAGTGGATTCAAGAACACAGCCAAGAAGGCTGCTTCCCGGCTCAAGTTTCTGAAACGGAGGAAGAGGATTAATGTGGAGGGTGTTCATCCATCCGGGATCCTGCGGAACCGCAGATCGTCCACTGAACAGCAGGCGATCAAAGCGACATCCAAAATCGGCCAGCTCGCTTCAGCGCGTTCTTCCATCAGTAGTATTGATGACTCGTCTACTACTCCCGTCACGTTTCAGCTCGTAGTTGAGCCTTGGTTGGCCCATCGTCCCAGAAACGACTCGCTGCCGTCCAGCACTGTTTCATTTGCACAGCGAAATGGAAATGAATCCCTCCCGCAGGAGGTCGAGGCCCCTGTGAGCAGAGGAAACGGTAGCGAGCTGTCTCGGAATGACGATGGGCTTGTCGACACGCTGCACACAGAGACCGCCACCTCTTCGCCAACTCCATCCATACCTTCTACCACGTCCTCCCCTGCCCCAGACGCAATCAGCCACGTAGCCTGCAGAAGCTCTTCCATACCCACCCGCCGAGTTCAGAAACACAGCAAGTTTTGGATTCCAGATGGAAATGTTGTGGTTGAGGCCAACAACACGCAGTTCCAACTGCACCGTTCGCGCCTCGTCGAACAGAGCCCATTGTTCGCACAAGCGTTTGGTGAGCCTTGCTCCGTCAGTGAGGAAATGGAAAGAGCTGTCGCCGAGGAGTTAGAAGTCCTAGATGATGGGAGTGGTGGTAAAGTATATCGACTGAAGAACGTCTCAGCGGATGATTGGGCGGTGTTGGTAGAGCTTGACTGGGACCTTTTGTGAGTTCGCATCGTCTCGTTGTCTCACTTATGCTAAGTTCGTTTTTCTATAGGCAATTTCACTTCACTACCCCAACCCTCCCGATGCTCTGCTCACTCCTCCGTGCTTCTACTTCTCTCCGCTTCGACCGCTCCCGTGCTTTGGCAATCAAGTTCCTGGAGGCTGAGTGGGCGTCCTCGTTGGCTACTGTGAAGCCAGAGAAGAAGGAGGGTGCCATGGATGTCGCTGTGCTGGGCCGCAAATGCGGAGTGAACAGCGTGTTGATTCGGGCTTTCTACGAGCTAGCCAGATCCAATGGCGGCTATGGGCTTCTCAGCAATCGTGAGGAGACAGACAGCGTCAGAGGCACAATGGGAGAGGAGAAGGCTGTGCTGGAGAGGATCAGTAAGGCGGATCTGGCCTTGAACGACAGGGTGCGAGAGCACCTCGTATTGGCTTGGGCTCAGACAGCAGCGCGCCTTTCGCCCCCATGCAACGACCATACCAGCACCGAGTGTCCCTCCGTGGCTGCTCAACGCGAAGCATGGGAATGCTGCGTGCACGATTCTGGTGTATATCAGGCGTTCCTCTTCGATCCCATCTGTGGGCTGCAGGCCCTCATAGATATCGACTGGGAGCAAGCAGGGTGGTGCCAGGAATGTGTGAGAGTGCGACGAGAGGCTTGGTCGCAGGAGCGAGAGAAGCTCTGGGAATGGCTGGGCACGCAGCTCGAAGGGTAAGGCAACGGATAACCTGGTGAGTTTGAAGCTACGGATACTGGACAATGTTAGGTGACACGCAGTTCAGACTCGCGCTTCTTTATGCTGTCGACACTCCTCCTTGCCGCTTACTGGCTAATCCGATCTCATGCCGTGCTGATATCGCGGGGCTATCAGCATTCCGCAATGTTTCATTGTCCCCGAACAGATCATTCCTTTATAGACGTGACATACACTCCTTACACCTTGATCCATGGATACCGAAGCTTACCATCTAGATTGCATAATACCACAATCATTACTGCTTGCTCCGCTGACACGCCTCGTTCGCACCCATCGTAGGCGTCAAGGTGGGTATGACAGTAGGTTTTTGCATTGCGGATCCCAAGGTTATAAGAATGGACTACGGAGACCTAGGTGGCCTTTACCGAGATCAAGACAGTAACTTGACGTGCTTCAAGTTGATGAATACCTCGGCCACAGCGCACTTAAGTGCTGAGCTGAGGCTGAGATACCTTGCGATCCAATGGACAGTATGCGCTGCGGGAAGTGCTCTTGGGCGGGATGTCGGTTACAGAGATGCCAGCATTTATTATGTAAAAGCAATTACATATGAAGGAAAGCACGTCCTCACCTCAGGCTGCATCGCTCTCCATTGACCGTTCCTTCAAGCTGTCCGAAGTCAAATGGACACGGGGCAGCCCTCCAAACTGTCACTGCGAAGGAAGTCAGCCTCCAACAAAAGCAGTGGTTCAGTGGGCTGCTGCCAGGATGCAAACTGTAAATGTAACGCGACCCCGGACTCGTCGCGAGCTGCACCAAGAAGCGTTGACCATGGTCGAATGACCGACAAGCGGCGGCGGCCGGAATGCAGCAGCGAGGAGACAGCGGAAAAGTCTGGTTCGGTGGAAACTAACCAAGCTCGAATCCCATCGAAGAAAGTTAAAGAATTGCCAGTTGTAGATCCTCGCAATAAATCCACGAAATCAAGTTCTCAGCGCAGACAGATCATGAGGACTTCGAAGCACCCCCTAGCCCAGCCTCTATCGCCGTCCGAGCCCTCCCTCGTACCATCGGATCTCCCTCCCACCGTGAAATCCCACGTTGAGGCAAAGTCAACCGTTACTATACCGATGCCTCATAAACGACACGCGATGGACCAGGACGAACAGTCGAATACCTCTAGCTCAGCCCCTTCCTGGAATGGCACTATGAACAAGTATTTGCGCTCGGGGACTCCTGAATCGCGTGCTCAGGATGATGTAGATGCACAAATGATGGATCTCGATGCCGGGGTCGGAAGCAGAGGAGAGGATGATGAGGATCCTAAGGGAAATGAAGGATGTGAGGACCGGGGAAGCGACAAAAGTGAAGGAGAGGGGGATGAAAGTGGAGAGGGAGATGAGCTCGAAGAAAGCGGAGGCGATGAAGAGAGCAAAGACGATGAAGAGAGAAAAGGCGATGAGAGCAGTGAGAAAGGTGACTATGACAGAGAGGAAGGTGATGACGGAGACAGAGAGGAGGCAGAGCAGCACAAACCGGCCACGATCGAGTCTCCTGTGCCTTCTGCACCTCCCCCCTCGCAGGTATTCCCCATGCCTCGACCCAACCCAGTTCCATTCCTTGATCCCAGTATTGACCTGTCCGCACGAGGGGAGTTACCACACTATGACATTGAATCAGAACCAGACGACTTACCTTCTGTCTCGGAATTTCTTGCCCGGAGACGTGCTGGGACTGGCAAAGGTAAGAGTGAGGAAACGGAAAATGAACACACTCATACCACCACCTCTAACCTAGATAATGCCATCAAACAGGAACCAGAGGTCAACACTTCCCTGTCTGCACACTCGAAGAGTCATGCCAGTTGTGTCAAACCTCACCTGAGAGTTCGAAAGGCTCCGATTCATACCATTGACTCTTCACCGCCGCTTACCTCGACTGCAGCATCCAGTGCAAATCCGAAACCTGTCAGCAAAGTCGAACCCAAGGTCCCGCACCACAGCAAGGGAAAACGTAAATGGACTGCCGATGCATGCTCTGATGCCGAGATGGGATCTGAGGGCTCTCCGCATAAGGTGCTGGCTCCCAGCCCATCTCTGACCCGACCTCGACAGAAAAAACCAGTCAAGCGTCCCCGCACATCTCGTCCTACTGCCCAGAAGCATGAGAAGTTCTGGGTTCTGGATGGTCATGTAGTCCTCGAGGCAGGTGGTGTGCTGTTCAGGCTCCACCGTTCACAACTGGTCGATCAAAGCATATTATTTGCAGATGTCTTCGACAGGGGTGCCGATGTAGATGAAGAATACAGGAATGAGGTGGATATGGTCGATGGGGAGGGAGGTTTGGTTTGCCGACTGAAAACGGTCACAGCGGTAGATTTGCAGGCTCTTTTGGAGTACGACAGGCATCCTACGTATGTGTCAACTCTCGGACTCCAAAATAAAGCATATACTGACTCGACTCCCACAAATTTCATAGGCAATTTTACTTCGCAAAACCCACTCTTTCCGCCCTTGCTTCCATCCTGCGAGCAGCAACATCTCTTCAGTTTACTCACTACCGTGCTGTCGCAATAAAGTTTCTCGAGGAAGAGTGGTCAACTTCATTGGATGACATTACAGAAGAGTACAAACCTGGTGCGCTCGAGGTTGCAGCGCTCGGGCGGAAATGTGGGGTTCCTGGCGTGCTCAAAAGAGCATTCTATGAGATGACAAGAAGGTCTGGCTATGGGCTTGGTGGCGATGACGAGTGCATGGAAGTTGATAGTGAGGGGGAAGAGGTAGTGGAGGGGAAGGAAGAAATAACCAGGTCCGATGAAAGGCTCATTGAGAGGTTGAGAGAGCACCTGGTGTTAGCATGGGCCCAAAACACCGCCCGCCTCGACCCCTCGTTCAAGTGCCCTTACCAGGCGAAACGTGGAAGTGGCAAAGCTACCCAAAGTTCGCAGACTCCACGAGATGGCAATGGGACTGAATCTCCATCGCAGCCAGCAGCGTCCTCGTCATCCTCGGGGGCATCCGAGTCCTCTGCACTCCCTCTTGCTTCTACGTCCCTTTCCACCCCTGCAGTCCACAGCCCAAAGTGCACTTCCATGAATGCAAAACGTGAAGCGTGGGACCGACTCGTTCATGAATCCGGTATCTACCAAGACTATTTGTTCGATCCCATCGCCGGGCTGCAGAGGTTGCTGGAAATCGATTGGGAGGCGGAGGGTTGGTGTGAGGAGTGTGTCAGGATGCGAAAGGAGGCCTGGTCAAAGGCTAGGCAGCGGCTTTGGGATAGGGTGAACGTGTGGATGGGGGTGGATGGGTAGAGTGCCCTCTCGGATATGGAAACGTGCAAAGATGGTTTTTTTGTTGTTGTTGTTCATGCTTCTAGACCCTTCCATGCTTCATGGTTTCATCTGACCGATTACAATTGCTCTCAGTCTCGTGGCACTTCCATATGCTTTACATCGTAATCGTCAACTTGCCTATAGCCTAACATAGCGTAATTCTCGTTGCTCTAAGCCCTGACCTCAATCGTATGGACAGAGTTACTCTGTAGTCTTGAGGAGTCCACTATATGACTTAGGTTGTGATGGGCGCAACCTTGCCGACTTGGGTCTTACGGATGGGTATAAGCTCGGGGAACAATGGGCGCTTGACCCGCACAACATGACCGGCAGCGAGTGATGCAACCATGGTCCCGCTACCCATGATATGGGTGGTCCTGGTATTGGGACGACAAGCCCGGTTGTGAAATGGAACTCGATTTCCACGGCTGACAGAACAGTGAGTGCCGAGGCTCTAGTCGAATGCGTCCCATGTAGTCACTGGAAAGCTATGACGGAATCTTGGCGCCGATATTCCTATGCAATCAGTCAAAGGCCAGAAAGGTTCTCGACGTATTTAGGAGTAAAATAAGTGCATCGGACGAACTTAATAGGCACAACCTGATGGATATGAACACTGAGTGAATTGGAAAGCCAAAGATACTCCACCCTACGGACAGTCTGACTGTTCGAACTCGTGGACTCCTTGGCCAAGAAGAGATTCCAAAAGCGCTCTTTGAAGGTCATGCTAGTAGATGTCGTCCATACATTTGTTGAATAGGAAGGTAAGGCGATGGTTAACACCTGGCCAAGGCTTCACGCCTAATACCTACAAACCTTGAGATTGCACGGCAGAAGCAAATAAGCACTCACAATACTCCAGGCCCATGATCATAAGAAATCCGGCGGAGGTTCAAGCATGTCGGTGTCATGATTCTCGTCTCAGTTGAGCACAACTCATGACTCTACAAGGGACAAGGCCACCGTACAACCTGAGTCGAATGAAGATAGTTCCTTCTACAGGCCGAAAAAAACAAACTAAAAGGGCACTATCACCGCGATTTCTGTGAGTACTCACGCTTATATGGACGATCTTGTCGCCCATATGCACGCGGCACTGCCTTTAGTGCCTAAGACGATATGCATGTGGAACATACACGACAATGAGCACAGGTGACAGAGCAGACTGCTGAGTACTGAGTACTGAGTACTGAGTCGTGACCAATATTATCTGTCTATTAGTATGAGTGCCATGCGTTGTGAGCCAGATTTGGTTATGCATACACGCATGCCCCTCAGGTAAGCGAGCGCCGATAACATAAAAGTAGTTCGGTCAATTATTGGGGGGAATTTCCACGGGAGCGAGTAACTTCAGTACCTCTACGCATCTTGTCGACACTGTCAGTGGTGCTAACGACCACTGAGCATTCTGCCATACAAGATGAAGCTCTCGGCAACGTTTGTCTCCTTGTCCTTGTTAGTTCTTGCTCCGCTGGCCAGTGCAGCGACTCCCTCCAGGCGTCCATTCAGCGCTCAGGACGTCAATCTTTGGAAGCTCGAAGCTCGCGAGAAAGCACTTGCAGCTTCTCGTGGAGCTCAGACATCTCGTCTTGTCCTCCAGGACTCACTGAACTCCGGCTTCACCTTCGAGCCGTCGGCCGAAGCTCCCTATTCCGAGTTCCCAGCACAGTTCTTCACTCAACCTATTGACCATGCTGACCCGTCGCGTGGGACATTCAAGCAACGTTATTGGGTGAACACACGCCACTATGTTCCAGGTTCGGGTGGGCCCGTTATCGTCCTTGACGGAGGGGAGACGAGCGGGGAAGGACAGGCTTCCATTCCTGGATACAGGGATCGTTGAAATATTGGCCAATGCAACGGGAGGAGTGGGTGTTATCCTTGAGCATCGGTACTACGGTATGTTTGGGCTCGCTCATCATCACTTAGCTGGGACGTAATCATTGACGTTGGCTCAACGCATGACAGGAACGTCCGTGCCCGTGTCTGACCTAAGTACTGACAATCTGAGGTGAGCCCACTCAAGGAAAACGATCGTCATTGTTTAAGTTGGTCTAACTGAATTCACCGATCGACGTGATAGATGGCTGAACAATGACCAAGCTACCGCCGACTCCGCCAATTTTCTGGCTAACGTCAAGTTTGAGGGCATAGACGAAGATCTGACAGCTCCTAATACCCCCTGGATTTACTATGGTGTATGCAGCAACCTCATCCATGTTTTCACATACCTGTCGAGTTGACGCTCCATGACAGGGCTCTTACGCAGGTGCTCGGGCCGCCCATATGAAAGTCTTATACCCAGAGCTCGTCTTTGGCGCAATCTCCTCCAGTGGTAGGTTTGATTTTTATCAGTACAGCTCCATACAGTCAACTCTTCCGTACAGGTGTGACCCACGCTGCCATTTCTAACTGGGAATACTATGATATCATCCGTAAAGCCGCTGATCCCTTGTGTTCCGCCCATATCGAGAACGCGATGCAGACCATCGATGCACTTCTTGAAGTCCCTTATCTCAAACCCCTCGTCAAGGGTCTCTTTGGGCTACAAGACCTCGAGCACGACGATGATTTTGCCTCTGTCATTGAGGTTAGCTGACTACCATGTTTGTAAATTGTTGTGCTGAATTATCAAAAAAGGGTCCGCTTGGTGCGTGGCAAGCTAAGAACTGGGACCCAGAAGTCGGCAGCACGCGGTTCGACGACTTTTGTGAAGCACTGAGTAAACCCATCGTCGGCGCTTCGCACATGGCAGCTCTGCCGGTCGGCCATGAGGATCGCCTCCTGACATTGTGGAACGAACACAAGATTGACTTCTCTATACTGAACTATGCGCAATGGATCAAAGAGGTAAGAGTCGTTTCCACTCTCTGCTACAAGATTATGACGACGAGGCGACTCGACCATAGAACTCTGTGAAACGCTGCATCGACGCAGAGGCAACAATTGAGGAGGTAAGTACAAGGTATACTCCGTTCTGCCTGCGGCTGAGCGAATTGATGGTGAACACCAGTGTTATGGCACATACGACGATGATAAATTCATCGACACTTCCCTCGACCAAACATGGCGTCTGTGGACATTCCAAGTCTGCACCGAGTGGGCTTACTTCTTCGTACGTCTTCTCGTCTACGATACCGACTTGAGGAGATGATTGACGTTTTGACCTGTAGACCGCCCCACCTGACCCAGAATATCCTCGGATCGTATCGAAGTTAATGACCATGGATTACGCAACGAAGATCTGCCGTCAGGTAAGTTGCTCCTTCATTCACCATACCCCCGTTTTCGGTCGAGTAGCAAATCTTTTACTCGCTCTTTATAGGCATACCCTCCGGGAAAGTTCTTCGCGGTCCCATCGATGCCCAATGTCACAGCTGTCAATTCCCTTGGAGATTTTGCAATTGCCGCAGATAGACTGGCTATCATAGATGGCGAAGGTACCTCGCTTCCTTTCTTCCATGCCACCCAACGACTCAACTGTCCATTCCGCGAATGGCGTAGTTGACCCTTGGAGACCTTGCACACCTCACAGCGATTACGCGGAAGACCGGGAAGATACCCTCCTGCAACCTTTTAAACTCATACCCGGTACGTCCTTGTACTCCATTGTTCGTTACCATGACTGAGTCGATACCAATATCAGATGCTGTCCACCATTATGATGAGTATGGGCTTCGCGATCTTAGCGCTGAGCCTGAGGAGATACAGAAAATCCACTACGAGATGATTGCGTTCGTGTTGGAGTGGTTGAAGGATTTCAAAGCATGGAATGAACGTCAGTAGTCTTGGATTGCGCAACCTGTATCTAGGGCAATCGAGCGATGTACATGGCATCCCAACTTTGTTCATCAGAAGAGTGGAGCGACTGTTTTCCTCTATTGGTCTGGATTGGGAAGACTGACTTCTCAAGTGTGGTCTCGCAAGGATATTCCGCCATCATGTAAAGCAGATTAAAATGGTATTTTATACTAAAAACTAGCACCTCACTCAAAGTGATAGTTCAGATGCATAGTGGCGTATGTAAGGTTTTCCCATTTCTCCCTCAGAATTTGACGTTCGTGCGTGGACAACATGTTTTAAATGGCTAGTCTGCAACGTGTTTAGATTTCTACTACCAACGATCTGGCTTTCTACTCGAACATCGCCCGAGAACATATATGTACGATGGATCCTTACTAGCGTTTGCAGGACGTTCAAAATCCGGATTCGATCGTAGTGTGTTTGTTGGGAAATCCGCCTTTGTAGGTGTCAAGCCCGGACTTTCTTGAACGTCGTGCCACGATGCCGGACTCTCAAGCTCGGATTTCCCTTGATAATATTATACCAGTCTTCGTCGGTTGGGTGGACGATTGCCGTCCTGAGGCTCTTCAGGGTGATTGAGATTGGCAGGGTTGTAAGAGGACTGAAGAGATCCTAAAGATCCCAGAAGTGTTCAGAGACAACACAAAGCAACGAATGTAGCGCACAGACCAGTGACAACGAGGGAATTGGAATTGTGCTCATCACGCGAGGCAATCACACTAGAGGTGTAAGCCACAATTTTGTCGATCGATGGGCGGACATCCGCGCTTGACCAACACTGCTGGACGAAGTCCCAATCTCGGTAACAGATGAGTCGGTACTCCGGTCGTGGTGGTCGCTCCTTTCTGGACAACGCAAGAACAATGGTAGTGGATTTCATTGTCCCCGTCAGAAAGTGGACAAACCAGGAAGGACACAACACCCACTAAACCAAAACGACCAGACAGGTTGAGCTCTTCGCCCCTTGAGTTCAAGTACGTTCGAAGCGACCCCAAAGAGACACGGTCGAGATCATGGTCCCGAATCCATCAGTTATCCCCCAACAGTAGGACGATGTTGGGATGACGGAGCTTATGCCACACTTTGATCTCGCGGCGTAGATTCTATCATGAGAAGATATCGGATACAGGCGTCAATATAACTGTCATTCTCAGCACGAAAAATGCACTTGTACACATTCCCATAACCTCCACCAGGACAGGATCATTGTGATGACGTCGCCGGTGCTGTGTGAGTTCAGAAATGTCTCCGAGATGCTTTTGCGTCGTGTTCGGAGTCATAATGCGCTGATTTAAGAGTGTTTGATGAAGGAAAAGTTAGGTGAGTTAAATCGCCCAAGCGGCGGTCACTCACCAGACGAGGTGAGATGCACCTCAGAACCGGCGATGTTCGGATGAGCATAACGAACACCATCTTGCTCTCGAGTAAGAGGTTCCACAGCACCGACTCGGAACACGAAGATATGCGACAAAGTAGGAGGCTTGATACCGCTATAACGCCCAAGTATATCGTGACACCTTGGACAGCCCTCGAACCTGGGGTCAGAGATCCTAGTACTCTTGACGAAAAAAGGATCCAGATACAGATAACGGAATATAGGACTTGGAAGGTGGGAGGTCGAGGTCGATTGTAGACAGGTGACCCATGAAGGAGAAGTAAGGGTTAGAACAGTAGTGTAAGACGAGCGAACTAAAACGTGAATCACATAGGAAAGCTTGAAAGCAGAGTAAGTCGAGATTTCATGCTAAAGGCTGCGGCACATAATTACCAGATTCTGTTGTCAGCAGCAAGAACTATGTTGCTACTTGTGGGGATCTAAACAGTGCAGAGCGCTTCTGGCGTAAGTGCGTTTCGCGGACATATCTAACAAAGCTCTCCCGGTTACGCCGTCGAAGTACCACCGACATTCGACCTTGAGCGCGCGATTCATATGTTCCGCGCAGGTCGCCCATGAAATGACATCTCCACAGACAGAACCATCCTTTCTTCGCCATTTGCAAATGTAAGGAGCTGTCTTGGGCACAGGCACGGCGTTCGCTGTACGCACGCCTAGTAGTATCGACCTTTACACAGCGAATACAGTGATCATTTTCGATCCGCGTTTCAATCCGCATCAAGTGAGTCGATACATCCTTATGTCCTACTTTCGTGAGGGAAGGACCCGTTCATCGAAGAACTCTGAGGAGAGCGAGGAAGATAAGGCCGAAATGTCCGTTTGGTCATGTACCCGGCACAGAAATCAAAGCCAGTACCCACATGATCAGCCTCTTGTAACACTCGCAGACCAGTAATGTAGTCCCAAGATGTGGGACTGGGATCGTTCGGCGCGCTGCCACCTATATGCAGGTTCTGCATATCAAATACAATGCTAAGGCACGATGCACGAGCTGCATGAGTAGAAAGGCTTGAGGACTGCTATCATTATTGACTCCCACACATGCTGAAAGCGACCCCGGGCACTTCCGAGCTCCTACCTCATACTCCATTTATCTCAGTTTCTGCCAACAAGCACCAGTGATCGCGATGGCATCTACATCCGAGGCAGACTCCTCCGAGCCAAAGCGGACAACGTTCACTCTCGCATCTAGACAGTCAGAACTCGCAAAGATCCAAACTTACATCGTCATCCAGAACCTTGCGGAGAAGTTCCCTGCTTATACCTTCGAAACCAAATTCAATGAAACCGAGGGTGACAAAAATCAATCGCAAGCGCTCTTTCTACTCGGCGGCAAGGCATTGTGGACGAGCGGGCTTGAAGAACTACTTGCGAACAAACAAGTGGACATGCTCGTCCACAGTCTCAAGGATGTACCAACGGAACTACCCGAAGGATTCAAGCTCGGAGCAATATTGGAGAGAGAAGAACGTGTGGACAGCTTGGTGATGAAGAATGGATCGCCTTATAAGATGTTGGAGGACATGCCAGCTGGTAGCAGGATCGGTACAAGTAGCGTGCGGCGGGCAGCACAGATCAAGAACTATCTCAAGAATCACCACAAAGATCTAGAGATGGTTTTCAAGGACGTGGTGAGTACAGGCTATTCCCGAGTCTCATCATGGCTGAGCAACGGAACACCCAGCGCGGAAACCTGTACGTTCAGTTGTTCAATCGCAGTGTCTAGCCAGACATTTATTACTGAGTCGTAGCAACACGCGTCTAAGGAAACTAGATGCAACCGGCACGGATGATGCGTTCGATGCACTCATCCTAGCCAAGGCTGGCCTTGTGCGCTTAGGCTGGTCGGACCGCGCAACGCAAGACTTAGCTCCACCGGTTCTGTATCACGCCGTATCCCAGGGTGCATTAGGCGTTGAAATTCGGACCGACGCGTCGCAGGAGCTATCCGAGTTGTGCGAGGCCCTTACCCATCAGAGGACCCAGTGGACGTGTCTAGCCGAGCGTGCTATGTTGCGTGCACTGGAAGGAGGATGTAGTGTCCCTGTCGGAGTCAATACCAAGCTGACCAACGTGGAGCAAGGGGAAGAAAGATTGAGGAGCGGAGAATTGATAATGAAGAGTGCAACGTTGGAGATCACAGGCTGTATCACATCGCTTGATGGGGAGCGGCAATTTGTGAAGACAATCGAGGGCAAGGTTACCAACACATGCGAGGCAGAAGACCTGGGTAAGAAACTTGGAGAGACACTGCTGGCAACCGGAGCTGGACAAATTCTGGAGGAAATCAAAGCGGAAAGAGCAGCGAGGGCGAAAGAAGCAGCGACAGCGGAGGCAGCGGTGACAACCAAGACATCATAATGTAATAAATGTATGTTATTCATATACCACATGTCGACCTCATGCAAGCATAAAGTATCATCGTTATGTTTTGTTACAATGCCTCTCTGAATCACCTCTGCAAGGGAACTTGAAAAAATTGTATTCTTGTAGTTCATTTGTGCAGTAATCATGGTACGAGTGCACATATAAATGAAGAACGAGAAAGTCGATCTGCCTCCCCACGAGCGCCTGCAAATCCCTGGACAATAAAATGGGCAGCAGGTGACTCTATAGCGGGGAGAAAATTATTGACATTGAAGAACGAAAAACGATAACAGCACCGTTTATGAGGGAATTCTCTGTTGTTTGCAGGTGTTTCGGGCTTTCCAAATCCGATACCCCCCTTGCGCTGCTTAGCTTGAGGCGTCTTTGTACTTGCATTTGCACTGGCACTAGCATGGCTTCAATCTCAGCTCGGCGTCTGCGCAAAGAGCTCAATGAGATTCATGCTGAAGGATGCCCTTGCGGTAACCGTATCCATGTCCTAACCTCTCGCCCACTCACGTGGCAATATCTAGGCATCAAACTCAAACGCGCAGACGACTTCGAAACTTGGATCTTCTCTATAGAGGTCTTGGGAGAGAGCCTTTACCAGGTAGGTTGCCTTAAGTCTGCTGGCCTACCTTGTCACCGATCATTCAATAGGGGGAAGTGTTTACGCTGATGTTTCGCTTCGATGCGAACTACCCCATTTCATCCCCAGCGGTCCAGTTCGTCGTAGACCAGAACACACAGGCCCCCATACACCCGGTATGTTTATCGCGATCAATTACTGTGGCGATGCCCTCTGACTCGATCTCAGCACGTATACTCCAACGGACATGTGAGTCTCAGGCTTTAGTGAAGCCCTCAGTTCCATTCCGAACCCTTGCAGATCTGTGCTTCTATCCTCGGGACAGAGTGGTCCCCGGTATTGAGTGTCTCCGCCATTTGCGTTACGCTCCAAAGTATGCTTGCATCGTGCAAGGTATGGTTCATGAGTCGTTGTTCGATGTGTTCTAACCCATCACTCGTAGGTGAAGGAGCGGTAAGCCTTGCGCCACACTGCTCACTATAAATGCTGAAATAAAACGGCTCTTGAAGACCTGTAGATAATGATAGATATGTCCGGACCGCGCCTGACAACCCAAAGAAGGTCCGTCCTTGTGATCTACCTGCGCATTCGTTGCTGTTAAGCTTTTTTCTCGGCAGACGCGTTTCCAATACTGATGGTAAGGAAGGGTCCCGGAATCAAACAAGAAAGTCTACTGATTATATTACCCCTTTCGTGATTGCCTTTGTCTCTAGACGATACGTGCGTTCCCACTGATTCCCGACAACTGATCACAAGCTGATCTGTTTTCGTACTCTACAGGGTGTAAATTACGGGCTTAGCTGTTGGAATTTTACCTGTATAAATACAGATGCCGTGTATATCATTGATATTACTAAACAAAGCGACCCCGAATTGTGAGAACGAGACTGTAAATCCGGCGAGCTGATCTTCAGACCCGCAGTTAAAAAGCTTCACACAAGTTGACACAAGTGGAGTCCCTTCCCCCCTTCCCCCTTCCCCCCTTCCCCCCTTCGCCACAGATGAGAGTAAGACAGAGCAAGAAACAATGCCGCAGTTTTTCCCGAACCGCACCTTCTCGCGTCTTCTTCACGTCAGTCCAAGGATGGAAGGTGAAAGACAAAGAAACATCTCAGCTCCCGAGGACCCATGCCAAAGGCATGAAGCTAAAACAGCGATGTTAAATTTTCGTACATTCCTCTCGAGAGGTATCCAGTAGCACTATCATAGGTCCATGTAGTAAAAAGGTAATTATACAGTGCACCGTGAATTAACCAGCCAACATCGTCGCTTGCATCTATGCAATGCCTCACTCCTCGTATCTATGCGAGATCAGGAACGTAAGGTTCCACA
The DNA here is from genome assembly GCA_014904935.1 of Melanogaster broomeanus. NCBI lineage: Eukaryota > Fungi > Basidiomycota > Agaricomycetes > Boletales > Melanogastraceae > Melanogaster > Melanogaster broomeanus. The sequence goes on along the minus strand of MU123782.1, from coordinate 35,619 downwards.
AGCATCTTGCTGAACTCCTTGAGTTTCTGCGGTCCACGGACTTCCTCGGTGAGGAGGGGAAGTTGGATAATATGGAAAAATTCGTCATAGAGCTCGTGTGCCTCTGCGAGGTATTTTTGTTGCATCTTTCGGCGGACTTGGCAATGCTCGCAGTTGGACGCTGTATCACGGTGGCATACGAATCAATCGAATCAGTTATGTGTGATAGGAGGGGGAAGCGGAAAACGTACAGCTCTTAGGGAAGAGCAATTGGTTGACGACAATATTGTGCGTGTCGATTTCGTACGCTGTCAGCTCTTGTACAAGGCGCTCCGTCTCGTACAGTGATAAAAACTCCGATATACAGACACAGACAAAACGTTGTCTTTTCCTACAGCAGAGCAACCACGGACATATTCAACTATCCCGCCCAACACGAGAAGGGGCACACGTACCGGATCCTTGAACTGCGTATTAACCTCGTTAATAACAGCACGCATAGACTCAAGCTTGGCAAACATGTCCTCCTGTGAGTCTTGTTGCCCGCCCATCATGGAGGACATCTGCCGGATCATAGGCCCGAATTGACCGCTGAGAGTGCTGAGCTTCCCAAGGGCCTTTTCAAGGACAGTAGGGAAGGAGAGGAAACGCAGGGTGTGGCCTGTCGGTGCGGTATCGAAGACAATGACGGAGTATTCCATTGATTTGACGTGCCTAGCAATGCGGTAAGATGTGACTCGGTAGCAGAGAGACGAGGAGAGACGTACTTCATGATCTCAGCGAAACTCATGGCTTCGTCTACACCAGGAATTGCAAAGGCCAGATCTTGCATCATGGAACCCATCATTCCGTTTTGGTCAGCTGACGAGGCACGAGAGAGTCAGAAAGTGACCTAAATTCAACGAAACCAACCGTACACTGCTCGACCATCTCCTGGATCGCGCTGGTAGGGTCTATTTCCATAGCACTAAGGTTGTCAAAGCCGTTCACTTTCGTGGCATCTTTGGAGAACTTTTGACCGAAGGCGTCGGACAAATTGTGCGCTGGATCTGTGGACTAGAGGACGATGATCGTATGTAACTGAAATATAGCATGCTGTTGCTGATCGAGGCTTACGATGAGCAGGACGGATTCCCGGCATTGAGCGAGCTGAATGGCCAGTGAACACGAAGTGGTCGTCTTGCCTGCGGACATAAGCATTCGTAATTAGCTTCCAGGATAGATCATGCAGGGCACTCACCGACACCTCCCTTACCACCTATATGAAGGATGATGTGAGCTGTAATGAACTGAAATCGGGACAGTGCCAACAAGACAACGTACCGCAAAATATCCACTTCAGGGATTTCTGGTCCAAAATATTCTGGAGTGTCGGAGGTAACGTCTCGGCCATTGGAAGTGCTCGTGGGTAGTGATCGTTCCAAAGAAAGAGGTGGTAGGAATGAAATACAATGTTGTCGATGGACGCGTGTTCTAAAGTATTTCCCCTGTAACTGTAACCGACTGGTTGCAGTACGGGACACTGATAACTGGCGGACACTTCCGAGTTCTCATTCATACTCTGACATTCTACGGGCAACTAGAACCTACAAGGGACACATGTTGGACAGCTCATCCAGCAGATAACATCGCGATATTTTGACATATACCAATGAGCGAAGGCAAATTGTCGTTCCAAGGTATGATCTTATGGATCTGTACGGCAAAAACACATCGAAACCATGCACCGGTTGACAGCCCTCCAGCTTGCCAACGAGCAGCGCAGTGGACATGGCCTTCGATATAATGATTTCGCGCGCTATAGGAAGCACTGCGCGAATAGGACCCACCGCATACGGTCGACGCTCAAAATGACCCATGGCAAGGGCAGAGAATTCAAGCAACTGCCGCCTCTGACTGCGGAGACGATCAAGGAGGGACAGTGTGTATCACTTCTTCCGTCCAATCGGCAATTTTACAAATGTTACTGATGCTGCACAGTCTCCAACTCCTGCTGCTTGAAGCAGAACGGGCGTGGGCGTATTCCCAAGATCTCGTCGCCCAGTCCCTTCTTCCAGCCAACGAGCCTCATTCTGGTACCCTCCGTCACAGCGCAACAGGGCGTTTCAGGCGGCCGTCCACTGGTCCACCCAACTCCTCTCGCACTGTCAATCCCTCTACGCCTCGTCCCGTCTCATGCCCTCTTCCCTACTCCAAGCAACGGTATATACCCTCATCCTGAACGGCCGTTTCCTGCGATACCGTGACGATTTCGAAGATGCGTTGATCCAGCTTAGCGTCGCGAGGGGCTTACTGGACGAACTTGCTGAGAGTGCTGGGACGAGTCGGGATCAGGCGCTCGCCACGCTCTTTTCAGACGAGATCGGGCCGGAGATCAGGTACTGTGCACATGAGCTTGGGAGGGAGAGGGCGTATGATGTCGATGCGATTGTGAAGGAGCTTTCGGGAAAACATCGTGGGGAGATCGTTGAGAGCTGTGGGGGGCTGATTAAGGCGTTTAGAGAAGAGGGCGGTCGAGGGGGGAGGGAAAGAAGAAGTTGGAGACATTGATGTGGGAGGGACAGCCCGTCCCTGTCAGGAATCCGGAATTGGTCGATGTGTTGTTGAAAGTCCAGGAAGCTGAGGCGAAGGTTGCTATTCCTCGGGATACTGGTGAGGCGGATGATAAGGGGATGAAAAAATCCGAAAAAGGTGTTGGCTCGAAAAAAGGCGTAGCTGCGTACGACGCTGTTCTCCTCGCACTCAGCGATGCAGAAGAGGTCGCGAGAAAACTCGTGGAAGCCCAGCAGGTTCGTTACTTAATCTCATTTAGCGTGTCTTCGACTGATCTCGAATTCAGAGCACTAGCAGCACCTCGAGTACCGCGGCTGGTGCGCGTGACATGCAGTTCGTGCACGCTTATATCGTGTATCAGCTGCTGTCGCGTCGTATTCAGCGAGACCTTCTGCTGGTCACCACCCTGCTAGGTTCGCACCCACCTCGTGCACAGGGCTCTGCAAAGATGATGCAAGAACATGTTGATGCAAGACTGCATCCCGCAGTCGTCAAGCTACTAGAGACAGTCGTCCAGAGTCTCACACAGATGAGGAACTTGAGCATCGTGGATGAGAGTCCGGATCTTGCGTCGGCGGTGGAAGCGAGGTTGACTTATACAAAGGCTCGCCGGTAGGTGACCCCCCCGGAAAAAAACTTGGGGAATAATGTCAATTTTATCTCGGACAGGTGCTACTTCCTTGCGCAGTGCTACATCTCAGTCAAAAGATACGCCGAAGCCTTGACGCTCGTCCAACATGCTATCCTGCACCTCCGCGAAACGCGATCCGTTCTTTCAAGCCTAGTTGATATTTCAACACCTGCGGACGCATCGTATCCACTTCCGATCGCCTCTGTGGATGTCTTGGAATCATCCATCTCTGCGGCTTCGCTCAGCACCAAAAACGAATGGTTCGCCTACAATGGTGGCACGGTTGACGGCGATCCTAAGGGCTACAAAAAGCCCTTGTTCTTCGACATTGCGTTGAACTACGTGCAGCTCGATATGAATAGACTACTGGAACGTGCTGGGAAGGTGTCACAAACGCCAACAAGAGAAAAGGAAGAGAGGGAAGTGCAGCCTGCGAAGTCGAGGTTGGAGGAGGTAGTGAGGCCAGAGACGCCAAAGCCGCAGGTGCAAGATAAAGGGGGGCTTAGTGGTTTGCTTGGGGGTTGGTGGGGGAGGAAATGAGTGCGGGATTGTGATTACATAATGAGAATACGCGTGCAATCACGTGTTATTTGACGATGTTCGCGTGACCATTGGATGACTGATTGTTATTCGCACGCCACATTTTGATAGGGTTGTTTTTTTTTGTTTACGAATGTTATGTTGGGGGAGGACGCCTTTGTCTTTGGCGTGACTGATTCGACGCGGAACGCGAAAAGGATTGGAAGCAAGTGTAACGGTTGGCCAAGTGACTCTGGTCAGTAAACAGGCTCATGGCGGCCCAACTGCCCATCCAGTTTAGCCAACACCCTCGACATCAACAACAACAACATCAAGGCCCTATACAGCTTCAGCAACCCCATCAGCTCAATGCGCAGCAGCTCCTGCAACAGCGCCAAAATGCTGCACCAACACCAAAAGACAGGCTGCAGATGATGCTTCTGGTATGTACTTCGTCACAGCTTTCCATATTCACTCCACAACGTTCTTCCATGACATTAGCGGATCCGGGACCTGAAACAGGCTGGCCATACACCTGAGTCTTCCCAGGAACTACGCAACTTGCTCACTTATCTTGCCGCCTTGCAAAACCAGCAGCAGCAAGCACAGCAACACCACCAGCAACAGCAGCAACGGCAGCTAAGTTCGTACCACTCTTTCTCTTGTTATTCGTCTGCTTACCACTTGTAGATGGCACCCATCCCCAAGCCCAACCCGCCCCACCAAACGGCCATGTCGTTCACCCACCCACTGAACCTGCACCCAACGGCACCCAACTTCTTCCTTCCGTCCCCGGTGCCCTCCCCACGACGGCCACGGCTAGTGTCCTCCCACCCGGTCAGTCTGTCACATCGGGCCCAGTACCTGCTGTTCCGCAGCCTCCTACCACTCCAATCTCCTTCACCCCCGACCAAATAAATGCCCTCCGTGCCCAGATCATGGCCTTCAAACTCATATCTCGTGGTGCATCCGTCCCCGAAAACATCCAACAAGCCATCCGACCACACAATACTGTCGCCACCGACCTCGAGAAGATGCTCGCACCAAGCGACATTGGCACTAAGATTGTCGACGCTGCCGCCAAGTTGCAAAAGGGTGTAGTTCCTTCCACTTTCCCCGGAGCTGGTGCAGTGGGTACACCCCAACCACCGTCCACTGAAGCTCAGGTGAATGACGAAGATCCGCAAGAGGGGCCACATCTGCACATATCTCCCGCTGACCTACCCAAGGGTCCGTTTCTCGAGGATGACACAAATTCTGGCGTTTACCCTTATAACGCCTTTCGTCTTCCCTTTACACATCTTACTCGCCCGGTGGACGTAGACCCCTCGTTATTCGCCACTCGACTCCAGAGACTTCTTATACCGTCGTTGATGCCCCCAGGCCTCGATGTGCACCAGATCATCAATGAGAGAGACAGATTTATCGAAGCTCGTATCGCACAACGTATCCATGAACTTGAAGGCATGGATGCGACCATGGGAGACGGTGGGTTCGAGAGCGTTGTAGATGACATCGTCGGGCAAAGTGCCGAGAAAGACAAGGAAGCGGGTCAAACCAGCGAGGCAACCAGTGTAATGGGCGACGAACAGAATCACCAGAACCCTCTCTCCTCCATTGCTCACACTCATCCTGCGCCCAACGCACACGGCAAACTGCGCGCTATGATCGAGCTCAAGTCTCTTCGTGTTCTTGAGAAACAACGTTCTATGCGTGCACTTGTCGCAGAGCGCCTTATCCAGGGCACTCTCCTCCCCCTCAACCGCGCCGACTTCCGGCGCGTACGGAAGCCTACACTGCGCGATGCACGGATGACAGAACAAGCAGAGCGCCGGCAGCGAATCGATCGCGAGAGGCGAGCGAAGCACAAGCATGTCGAGCAGCTTGCTGTCATCTGTGCGCATGGCAAGGAGGTGATTTCTGTGTGTCGACAGGCCCAAGATCGCGTCATGCGCCTCGGGAAAGCTGTCATTAATTTCCATGCGTACACCGAGAAGGAGGAACAGAAGCGTATCGAGCGGATATCGAAGGAACGTTTGAAGGCGCTGAAGGCGGACGATGAAGAGGCGTATATGAAGCTCATCGATACTGCCAAGGACACACGTATCACGCATCTTATTAGGCAAACCGATGGATATCTAGATTCACTAGCGCAGGCTGTCATGGCGCAGCAGACCGAGCACGGTGTGCTGGACTTTGAGACAGAAGAAGGTCCAGCGAATGAGGCTACATTCGGCGCGCAGATATTAGCAGACGATGTACCAGATAAGACGAAGGTGGACTACTACGCCGTGGCCCACCGGATATCAGAGAGGGTCACCAAACAGCCCTCGCTGCTTATTGGGGGCACCCTCAAGGACTATCAGCTCAAGGGGTTACAATGGATGGTTAGCTTGTATAATAACAAGCTTAATGGGATTTTGGCAGATGAGATGGTGTGGCTTCTATGTTCTTCGTTGGATCTGTGCACGCTGACACGTTGTACAGGGTCTCGGAAAGACAATTCAAACGATCTCGCTGGTCACATTCCTGATCGAGTCCAAGAAGCAGCGTGGGCCGTACCTCGTCGTTGTTCCTCTTAGTACCATGACGAACTGGTCCGGTGAATTTGCGAAGTGGGCACCAGCTGTAAAGCTGCTCGCCTACAAGGGCAATCCTACCCAACGTCGGAATCTACAACTGGAGCTGCGGGGGGGTCAGTTCCAAGTCTTGCTGACGACCTACGAGTATATTATCAAGGATCGTCCAGTTCTCAGCAAGATTAAATGGGTGCATATGATAATTGGTGAGTGACATTTAGCTTCTTTTGTGTGGGTGTGGGACTGTACTGATTGAGTTTGTCGCATATAGATGAGGGTCACCGCATGAAAAATACGCAGAGCAAGTTAGTGCAAACCCTTACTCAATACTATCACTCCCGCTTCCGTCTCATCCTCACCGGTACTCCCCTCCAAAACAACCTTCCCGAGCTCTGGGCCCTTCTCAACTTTGTCCTCCCAAAGATCTTCAACTCGGTTAAGTCCTTTGATGAATGGTTCAACACGCCGTTCGCCAACGCCGGGACCGGAGACAAGATCGAGTTGAACGAAGAAGAGGCGCTACTCATCATTCGGCGGTTGCACAAGGTGCTCCGACCGTTCCTCTTGAGGAGGTTGAAGAAGGACGTCGAAAGCGAGTTACCGGATAAGGTAGAGAAGGTGATTAAAGTGAGAATGAGCGCGTTGCAGTCGCAGCTGTACAGACAGATGAAGAAGTTCAAGATGATTGCGGATGGGAAGGACACAAAGGGGTGCGTATATGCGTTTGTCCTGGTTACATAATGGTAGTACTGACTTCGGTGACTGTTTCAGGAAATCCGCTGGTGTGAAAGGGTTGAGTAACGAGCTAATGCAACTGCGAAAGATCTGCCAGCACCCCTTCTTGTTCGAGAGCGTCGAGGATAGAGTCAATCCCAGCGGTCTCATCGATGACAAGCTCATTCGTAGCTCCGGCAAACTCGAGGTACTGTCTCGCATCCTCCCCAAATTCTTCGCCACGGGCCACAGAGTAAGCTCTACCTCCAACGAAGTCGCTGAGTACCCGCTAATCATACTTGTTATTTCACAGGTCCTGATCTTCTTCCAAATGACCAAAGTGATGGACATCATGGAAGACTTCCTCAAGATGATGCAATGGAAGTACCTCCGACTTGATGGTGGTACGAAGACAGAGGAGCGTGCGGGACATGTGCAACAATTCAATGCCAAGGACTCTGAGTACAAGGTGTTCATCCTTTCAACCCGTGCTGGTGGGCTAGGATTAAACTTGCAGACTGCTGATACGGTCATCATGTGCGTTCTTTTTACTTCATGAGTCGTGGCATTTGGAGACTGACGAGTACTCTCGGGTGCATGTAGCTTTGACTCTGATTGGTAGGCTACGATGTATTATTGGCTGGCAGCATGTGTGTGCTAACGCTTCTCGAATCTAGGAACCCTCATGCCGATTTGCAAGCCCAAGATCGTGCTCATCGTATCGGTCAAACAAAGGCCGTCCGCATCCTACGTTTTATCACCGAAAAGAGTGTCGAAGAGGCAATGTATGCCCGTGCACGATATAAGCTTGACATCGACGACAAAGTCATCCAAGCTGGTCGCTTCGATAACAAATCGACGGTGGAAGAACAAGAGGAGTTCTTGGTTAGCATCCATTGCATATTCACGTTATGTTTCTGACGTCCTTACCCTCACCAGCGATCTATCCTTGAGGCCGACCAAGAAGAGGAAAACGAAGAGGCAGGTGACATGAATGACGAGGAGTTGAACGTAATGCTCGCTCGTAACGATGGTGAAGTCGAAATCTTCCGCGCCATGGACATGGCCCGAGAACGTCAAGCCTTAGACAACTGGCGCGCCGCTGGGAACCATGGCAGACCTCCTGCACAACTCATGCAACTAGAGGAGCTCCCCGAATGTTACCAGACCGACGAACCCTTCGAACCCAAGGAGATAGACGATTCATTGGAGGGTCGCGGTCAACGGAGGAGGAACGTTGTGAATTATAATGACGGGTTGAGCGATGAACAGTGGGCGATGGCTGTTGAGGATGGAGAGGACCTGCAAGAATTAGCTGATAAGGCGAGAGGGAAGAAGGACCGGAGGGTCGCGACTAAGTTGATAAAGGAGAGTGAGACGCCTGGCAGGAGTACGCCTGCTGGAAGTGAGACGGATGGGCGGGGAAGGAAGGGGAGGAAGGGCAAGGCGAAGATGGCGGTTAATGACTACGATCCTCCGGCTGCTGCTGGCAAGCGGAAGCGTGGAATGAAGGCGATGTCTGTGACTCCTTCGGTCAACGAGGAAGAGGAGGACGACAGGGACTCGGTATGTGGTCAGTTCGCGCGTGTGATGTCTGCTGAAACCTGCGCCCTTCGTGGTCAGAAACGGCGCAAGATGAAGGCGCCAGATCTTCCTCCTGCTATTAAGGAGAAGATGAAGAAGGCCTTCAATGAAGTCCACAAAGCTGTCCTCGCGTGTGAAGATAGTGACGGACGAAAGCGTTGTGAACTTTTCCGTGAGCTACCAGACAGGAGGGTATGTCTGACCCCCCCGCTCCTAATGTTGACCTTCAAGTACTCACAACCTCACCAGGACTATCCCGATTACTATCAACTCATCAAGCAACCTATTGCTCTCTCTTACATCCGTAAACGCGTCACCACCGGTGCCTACAAGAGCATCACGCAGTACAAAGAAGACTGGAAACTCATGTTTGACAACGCTCGGACGTACAACCAAGAGGGATCATGGGTATACATCGATGCTGAGGAAATGGAAAAAGTCTTCAACGCGACACTCGCCAAAGTGACAGCTGGCTCAGGTCTTCCCGGTGCGCACCCGCTCAGAACCACAACGCCGCATCTGCATCTGGATCGTACGACTCTGCGCTGACGCCCATGGACGAGGACGATCGGCCGCAGCGTGTCAGAGCCCGAAGTGCTGGACGCAGGCAAGTCCTTAGCGACGATGACGAGTACCTGACACCTAGTGATGAAGAGTAATGTAGATAACGTCTATTTATTGTGTCTGTACTCTGTATTTCCGTAGCTATATTCGCCTTCGAACGATAATTGAACTCACTATTGTTTTCTGGAAGCTGGCGTTGGAGGCATGTGTGCGCGTCTGACTAGCACTGCACAAGTCAGAGTCCTCTCCTTCATCGTAGTAGCAATGACGATATTCGTTTAGAATGGTTACTGGTCTTCGCATGGTATTATATATATTTCTTGTAGGGTCTAGCTACAATTCCCAAACATTCCCATCACAGACTGTCTACTACGGTATAACAACAGGTTTTGCCACCCCAGGGTCATGATGCATTCACGGCTCGCGAACTACCAATGCCGTTCACGGCCTCCCCGGCCTCCCCGCCTCCCCGTCTATCGGTCCCCGGCCGGTCAGATCTGCAGCATCCACTGCGTTCTGCTTGTCACCGAGGTACCAGTTCGGCATGCCGAGTGCCAGGAGCACAGGGACGACGCTCAGCGCAGTGGCACATATTATCATGAGTTTCATCGTGTCGTCGTATGCTTATAGACCATCTGCGTCAGTTTTTTCTCGTGCATTTGAAAAAAGAAAAGCACAGCCTGGGAGATATCGCGCACGCACCTTGAATGACGCCTTCTCGAACTGGGTCTCCGCGCGGGGAGGAGGTAACGGACGTTATACTGCCGTACAACTCCGCCCGCTGCTCGTCAGTAAGCCACGGTAGGTACTTCGCCAGATTGTCAGGCATCGTGTTCGACCATATTGCACCGGCTAACAGGGATATATGCGAGTTGAGTTTTCTTTGACGACTTCGACTATGATGGCCCACGTTCCCATGTCCACTCACCGCAGGCATTACCCACAGCGCCCCCTATCTCTGTCACAAGCAAAACGACGGCGGTAATGATAGCGACGTCAGCGTGTGGCACCGCTGCTTGAGCGCCGACCTGAGCGGAGACAGCTGCGAGTCCGCCGCCCAAGCCTTGCAGGATCTGTGTCCAGACGAGTTCTGCGTCCGAACCATTAGCGCCTCGGGAATGGATCATCATGGCGACTCCACTGGGTATCGATGTCAGAAGGATGGTGCATCAGGAAAGGAGAAAGGACTGACACAAGGCGTACGACGAGGCCGAAGACCAGGACATACTAGACCAAGTGCGAACCGTCAGCATCGTTACGAGATAGAAAAATAGCGAGAAGTAATGTGCCTTGTAACGGTGCATGAGATGCATGCTGATTCCAGCTATGATGCCAAAGAAAGTAAGAGCTACAGTTTGTGTTTGCATGAAATATGTCGCGTCAATGAGTGACCTATAATTGAACTGAGTCGCCGTTGTCGTCACCAATTGTGGCGCTTACCATGGTTTGACGACCAATACAAAAGAGTACAGATATGTGTATGTGAGGTAGAAGGACATCTGGCATGGGTCGTCATCAGCAGCAGCAGGACCACAGCCATCTAGAAGTTGCCCACGAAATCAAAGAATCCAATGAATGATGCGAATATTACACTTCTATTTTTTACGAAGCGCGGGGCAATGACCGGTCGCGAAGCGATACACAGGTCCCAGTAGGCGAATACAGAGAGGAGAAAGACGCCAACGACAAGCATCGAGATTATTGAACCTATACTGAATTAGACCTCGTGGCCTCGACCAGAGAAGCGGAAAGGGCCTACCGTTACCCCACTTCCCGTGCACAGTCTGACTCAGAGTAAGCGGGAGGAGGATCAACGAAATTGCTGCCCCAAGGAGTATCAGACCGACGAGGTCGAGCCGTTCTGCAGCTCGCAGGAAGCCCTGTAACAGAGGTGCCCTTCGACGATGTCATCTCGCCCAGTGGATCCTGGAACGTCGAGCGACCGTGGATGCGGTCCGAGTATGGCTCAGCAGCTTCTATGAATGCAAGTTTGCTCGCCTTCCTCTCGGCCCATAGAAGCGTGATGATTAGTGGCGCGAGCGCGACAGGTACCAGAATGGCGAACATGCCGTCTGTAAAGGGGACTGAGCTATGCCGCTGGGACTGGAGAATAAGCGAACTCACACCCCCATCTCCACCCTGCGTGCTCGATGACGTAGGCTGAGATGTTAGAGCCAATGAAAGCGTTAACGAGGAAAGGGGCGGAGACGAGTGACGCTACAAGTCCTCGCCATTCCAGGGTTGTGATATCGGCGATAATGATTTGAGTGAGAAGTTGCAATCCGCTGCATTTATCAGTTAAGCGTGGTTCTTTGAGCCGCGGATGTAAGACAAACACGTACGTATACCCACTGAAGAAGTGTGAGGGTTTGTGACGAGAAAGACCACAGAAAAGATAACGTACACAGCATAGAGAATGATACCGCCAGCAATCGTACTCACGTTAGGTGCTGAAGCTATGACAATGTATCCTGCCCCAGACATGGTCATTAAGTCCGTAGATTGTAGCTGAAGGCATTTTACCAATGACATAGAAAAATACTGGGTGGCGCCATCAGGAGGTTCCCCACAATTTAGTGAGATGCACTCACGGACTCCGACGTACGCTGTGCCTCGGGATGAAATGTCGGCCACCTTGGCTATCACTGGCTTGCCTACAGCAACTGTAGTCGCAGAGGATGACCACTGAGTACAGTATTATCACACGGGTACGAAAGCAAGACTTACTGATGAGAGATTGTGCGACTGTGATGGAGCTAATGAGGCTATGCTCCCCAAAGCTCGAAGCCGCGAATGTGAGATAGGCATAGGTAGTGGAACCGTCCAGGGAATAGATGTAATGCCGCTAGACGCAAGACTAGAAGCCGGCACGATAACGGGTCAGATACAGGGTACCGAGTTCGAAGCGGGGAAGCTACCCTAGGAAGAGACACCAGCGAGAGTAACGACCATAGACGCGCAGAGCGGCCTCGACCTTTCTTACTCCGAGGTGCGCGTCTTGTTCTGCGGTGACGGCGGCGGTAGGGCCGTCGTGCGGGTCGTTGACATGCTGCAGTGAGTCGACATTGTCGTCGTCTGTTTTGCGGGGAAGCATTGGTACGCGTTAGTGGGTTCCGTACGACTGTTTGGCTGAACTTTATACCTGGGGGGTTCGTCGGGATGAGCCTGTATCCGAGTCGATGTCCTACAGGCATGGTTTCAACTTCAAGGGGAGGTGAATTGCCAAAGGCGGTGTGACAAGCACACACGTTTTTTATCTGATAACACGATCTGCAATACATAACGTACATACATCATGCATCATGATTCATGACTCCTCTTACCTCCGTCAACGAGCCACACGAATGAAATGAATACGGTACATAATTACACCCAGAGCCACTGGCAAGGGTAAACATCGTCTGTAGTAAATCACAAAACGTACGATCCACCTCGCTCCCCGTCTAACGATACAAACCCGTTGTATGCAGGAGAGCCGACAGCCTTGCAAGGCTGGACATCTTGGCTGATTGCAGTAGAGTACTTACCAGAGAATGATGATTCAACGAATATGGTACGACAAAGGAAGGAATGCACTGTTATGACACAAGGTGCACCACGTCACCTTCAATGTCAACAAAGTGTTTACGAAGCGGCATCTTCTTCGTCACTCCATATCAGGTCGTCTTCTCCATCTGACGGCAATCCGCAGTTGCCATCGCCTGATGCAGCAGTTGCCGCCCCGATGATGTGCCGGCTGACGGACGGCCCTTCAGGTGGAGAGAAACTGAGAACAGCACACGAGACATACCTTGCGAGCAGTTCCTCAACGCCAGCCCTTCCAGCTTCCCAGTCCACCCGCACCCAGTTGTGTACGAGTTCGCTCGTCACGATACACCAGCACAGTAGGCAGCATGTCCGTGTCCACGTCCTCTTCTTCACAATCCTCCTCTTCGTCGTAGTAAGGCGTCTTCTCGTCCGTAGCATCGTCGCTGTAGGGATCTCTTCGTCATCTACGAATCTGCCGGCATGGCTGTTGCCCTGGCGTACTACGTCTCGACGACGACCCCGTCGATGCAAATCCAAGGGCAGCAGCGCGAGCACGGAGGAACTTGGTTTGAGGGTATAGACGTGCAAGTCTTGCAAGTGTATCATCTAGCTCATAGCACCTGTCCAATGACTTCCCCCAAATACTATCAGTCTCCTCATGCCAATCCCCATATGAAAGAAAAAAAAAAAAAAGAAAAAAAAAGGCACCTCACCGATTCATAAAGATGGACAACAACCCACACCCCCCGATCCTCGCGCTCAACAGCAGCAACGAACCCCGCCCTCCCGACCTCCCGCAAATGCCCAAACCTGCCCTCCTTCGCGCGACCCAACACGTCCTTCTTCGTCTGCGCAGCCCCGAGCCAAGCTCGTCCTGCAGCTCGTCCCAGCCCTCCAGCAGCCGCTTCTCCCGCTCCTCCTCCAAGAACGTCTTTCCGCCCAGATTGCCCCGCTCCATGCGCCTCCGCAGCGCCTCCATCTCTTTCTCCCGCTTCGCAGCCTGCATCGCCTGCGCCTCGTGCTGGTCCCGGATCACGCCCTTCACGCCCGTCCTGCCGGGACCCATCCCGATCGACTCGTGCACGGCGGCAGCATCGGAGAGGACCCCATGCTTCTCGTCGTTCGAGTCGGCGGATACGAACGAGAGAGAGGGCGACGGGGAGCGCTCGGGTGAAGATGAGCGTGATGCTGTCCCGAAGAGCTTGCCTGACAAGACGAGGTGTTCGATGTCGGCGTCCTGTTTGATTTTTTATTTTGTAGTTAGTTATCGTAGCGTTTCGTACAGCGTACTGCTGGGCAGGCGTACCATACTGCGCCGTCGTGTCTGGATAGGATGTAATTATTGTATGAGCAAAGCCTGACCGGAGAGCTTATCAAGTGGTGAGTACGGTGTGAAGGCACCTAATCAACATCACTTCCACTTCGGATCGCCACCTGTGCCATGACGCAACTTTTTAACTACCGAGTTGATCGACTTTGATTGCAGTGCAAAAAGACAGGCCAAGTTGTATATACATCCACTGGTAAAACGCGATGTGAACCAAACAACCAGGTCGATCTTAAAACTCGCGAAGGGAACAAAATTAGGAAAGAAAAAAATTTGACCGTCGACAGAGTGGTCGACGTCCTATCCTTTGGAGGCGACAGCGCCGACGGGCGAAACGACCAACCCAAGAGCGCCAAGGTGATGAAAAGTGCGAAAAATCGTATGTAGTGTTCGATGATCGCGAGGTATCCAGCTCCGCTCGATGCAAGCATGCAGAAAATAAAGGGTCCCCTGAGCGAAAGCCCAACTGAAAAACGAAGACAGAATAGGACCAATAGCGATAATCCAAAAGATGGGACGCATAATACGAAAAGCACGACGCAAGAACCGGAACTAAGACGAGAGGCGGAAAACGGAAAAACAAAGGAGAGACGCTAAGTTAGGTTAAAACGATGATATGTAATTTGCAATTTGATGAGTGGGAATGGAAGGGTGTTCGGCGGGAATGGAGAAATGAGATGCGTATGTCGTTTTGGATACAATGATTGGCGATGACGAGGACGAATATACAGTGGGGTCGCAAAGGACGAGACAATGACGAGAATGCATAGAAGAATTAGGAAATCGGGTATGCGTGGCCAGCAGGTGGGGCTCAAGTAGACATGGTCGAAGGGTAGGGCGATGGGAGAAGCTGTCCCGCCAGCGCAATAGGCCGATGGCGGCGATGATAAAACATGTTTCATATGTCTGCTAGTCCCGCGCGTTTGAGATCTCGGGCTGTGAGGTTGACACCACGAAAGTCTTCTAGCCAAACCTGGCGCTCTCCACAGCGGGCTAGAACCTTGGCCCAGAACTTTCAATATCCTCGCTTCCGGACGAGTACCGGTACGCATCGAATGTGATGCGCGACTAAGATCACGAATATATCGCAAGGAGGGAAACGCGTCGTTGAACAGAAGGGACGAGATCTGCTCAGCGAACGGGAAGAAAGCCGCGTCGTCTTCGATGGCGGAAGGGAACGATACCGCGTCGTCCAGCAGGCGCTTGTCGATGTCGCGAATACCAATAAATCGAAGATGAGGGTGCGCGGGTAGTAAGATATGTGGCGCAATCCAGTCGGGGCTCTGCCAGTTCCACTCTGCGTCCGCTGAGCAGATGAACTCCTTCAAGTTCGGGCACCACTCTGCAAGTGGGATCTGCTGGACGGGACGAGGCCGGAGTGAAAGGTTATGCTCGACGATAAGCGAAGAGGAATGCCCAAGCTCCAGCTGATGAATTTTTTTCCCGTGGGCAGCAAAGAAGAAGGCAAAACCTTGACCAGCATAGCCAAAATCGGAAGAAACAACGGATACGTTTCGCAAACTGGGCATTTTCCATTTCGCGATGACTGCGAAAGTGGTATTGTCCAGAGTCAGCTTGAGAGACTGCAGGACTGGAAGTGAGACAATAAGGGCCCGTGCGAGTGTGTGGCCAGAAACGACAGGAACGCTGGACGAAGAAAGTTCGAGATACTCGAGATGTGCTGCAGTGAGCTTGAGCATTGGCGACATGTGGTATGGGAAGGGGTCGTCGCTATAGTTTGTCAGCGACAATCGTCGCAACTTGCTATTGGGGCTAGCAAGTGCAGACACCATTTGCTCTGGCGAGCACCGGACATCATTGAACTCCTGATATCGTGTGCACCGCACAGCATGGTGATCCGAGTAAATAACCAGGTGCGGTGCGTAGTCGAGAATGGTACGAATGTCGTCGGTCGCGCAACGTTTCAACGCAGGTGTCTCCATGTGTAGTCGACGAATCCATTCCCCACTCGGACGGCTTTCCGCCGACGAACTGGGTCAGCAGAGTCCAAGCCAACGCTTTGGCCTGACTTGCTCGGCTTATCCACACGAACTCGTATAGATACTCTTCAACGTATCTGTTCCAAGCTTTGCTGACAAGTGCCAAGTCCCGCTTTATGCGCATGGCAGCGTGATATTCTTCTACCTTCACAAGGTGTTTCCAGGAACGACAGTCCGAGTGAGATGTCGAGGGGATCTGGAGACATGGCCTGTTACTTCGCGTAGAACAACCAGCCATATTTCTGTTGGAAGGTAGGGCAGATCATGTGCGGGCGAGTGGTGGTACTGGGTCTCTGGCAAGTCGAGAGTGCAGGGGTGCCTGATAAAGAAAGTCTCGTCAAACAGTGTTCCGAAAGTGTTTTACCTCCAAATGGAATGAGATTGAACTTCGAAACATAATTGTACGCAACATGTTGACAGATTTCCCAGAAATAGAACAACGGTAGAAAAGAGCTTCGTTCCTACTCACCGTTTTGATTGAATTTTGGAAGAGACGGTCTTCAGGAATTGCTTGACCTGTGTCAAGACAGGTTTGTCCTCAGTGGGTGGCATCGTCGGGCGAGAAAAAAGGGGGAAGATAGACGGAGAAAAGGAGGAAAGAAAACGGACGATCGACGTCGAGGGCTCGCAACTTGAAGAAAGAAAGTGGGGTATGAGTTTACTTATTGTTTGGGGGAAGAGGATGAGAAGGTCTGTGTTGGTCAAGGCTCTCTGACGGGATTTTTTCTCACGTCTCGATTCGACTCCTAAGTAACGAATTACTGTAAAGATCACTGAGTACTACGACTACTAGTAGGATTGATTTCTGTCAACTTTCCTGCTTCTCTCACTCCCACCATGCTCACTCAGGAGAATGAGAATGAGAATGAGCAGGTCAACATTCTGGCCTATCGTTGGCCACATTACGAGGCTATCGAGCCTTTGAGAACACTTATAACTTGAAGTTTGCTGAACACTTGCTACTGACTACGGAACGTTCAGGTCATTCCATGAGGAAGTTCCGGACACAGGAAACGTGATCCCACGACCGTTCCATGGGTCTTGGTTCAACGCGACACGCTACGTCCGGATGATACATCCACCAGAGGGTGACAGCAACGTGGTGAGCTAGCCTGGGGGAGAACAACCAGAGGACTGGGCAAATTCGACTCGCTGTTGAGTGGGTCGGGTGCAATCTCGAAGTGGCAGGGACTACATATTCCAGGATGCGTGAGCCCTTGGGACGCTACATTTCTCTGTGCCATGGGACCAGACGCTGGCGACTACTCGCATGGTCGTCTCCTAGGACACGAGCTTGCCTCCCTGGACGGAGGAACCTGAAAGATCTCGTAGCCATCAGGGGTGTTCACGAGAATGCGTTCATCAACGTGGAAGCAGTCGAGACAGCACAGTACTGCCCGTACTACGTGCCGCTACGCCAAATATGGATGGCGAACGTGCAGTAACTTTGAAAAATAGGACGCCCTAGCTGGTTCGGCTGTGGTTTGTCCTGATAATAAACCCCGAGTTTTGTTAAAGCAGAGCTTATGTACATGTACAACGATAGATTGGGCGACCGCGCTCCAAGTGTGTGAAGTCTAATCGTTGTGTAGCTGAGCAATGTGTTCGAGAAGAGTGTCGTCAGTGGCGCTCATCGCGTATAATGGTGCCAGGAACTTCCATTGTAATGTAAAACGAAGGTCCACTGCACCGAGCTCGGTTGCTACTCGCGACTCGCCCAGGAGGCGGCTGCCGAATTCGTCATCAAGGTGGTGACGTCTGGAGGCTGCCAGTGCCTGTCAGAGCCTGCGACTGTGATCGGTGGTCATTATGTAATCGCGTGGCGCACAGGAGTAGCGCGGCAGTAAACCTGGTATGATGGATACGATCAAGGTGGAGATATCCATGATGGTACGCAATATCACCGAGCGGTCAACTATCCTGAGTCCGAGGCAAGCGCCAGGGACGGGCTATTCCGGCAGAGAGCTGACCTAAGCCAAGATAGGTTGACTTTGCACGCCTATCGAAACGTCAAGTAAGCGCGCGCTCACGACTGCTCCCGAGACTCTCGGAACCACTCGAGTCTTGACATGATGTGGACGAGTAGTCCTGCTGCGGTTTGCTGGTCAGCGCAGAGACCTCAGTTAGGCGACAGAGGCAGTGATAGGTACATACCCGACCCAACGAGGGTAACGCGTCTTTAAAGGAGCTACGGAGACAGCGCGGCCTGTTACATGTACACGGGTAATTTTGTTGACCATGCGACTGCTTGTCAGTGCTTGAAGGAATGCGAGCCATGCGGAAGCGACGCGCAATGGCCTATCGGTCAATTTGCTGTGTTGTCACCTTCAAGTTCGGTAGCCCAACCGCCGCACTGACACATCCCGTATAGCCTAGCCCCAATTTGGTCAGTCAATACCGCCTTTACTCCCATTCATAACGCCTCGCTAATCTGTAGGTCTCCTCGCTTCCTTTTTCCTCTTCATTCCCTCTTGTGCACCTTCTTGTGTCTGTCTCTTTGTACAGTTTCGCAGGATGTTTGAAGAGTTCCCCGACCTCGCCTTTCAGCTGAAAGCCCTCGCGGCTGTCGCGGCGATTGTCTCGCAGGTTCCGCCGTGCGTTCGAAGTTGAAGGAAAGGCAACGCCTTCCATTGCCTCCTGGTCCACCTGGTCACTGGTTGTTTGGAACTCCTCTTCCCAGGGCGAAGTATGTGCTTTCATCCACACCTCCGCTTGATGACGGACGATCAGCCTGACTTCCAACCTACCAGCCAATCCCAACAGTTTCGCCGAATGGATCAACCAGTACGGACCCATCATCTCGTTGCGTATTGGTCCCAAGACCATGGTCATCATCGGACGTCATCAGGTGAGAGTGGACGTGACTTGCGCTGATCCTAAGAGTCACTGAATGCAACTGTGCACATAGGAATCTGTAGATATTATGGAGAAAGAGGGTGGCTTGCTGGCAGATCGTCCCCGAGCTGTTGCAGCTGGTGAAATCATGTCCCGTGGTCTTCGCATGATCCTCGCTCCCTGCAGGCGAGCAGTTCCGTAGGCTTCGCAGGTGATTCACGCGTGTTCCATCTACCCATGGTATTCGGAGCTAATACCAAACACGTCACATACAGAGCTGCACACACCCACCTTCAAGCAAAGGCGGCAGAGTCTTACGGCCCTATCCAGATGCAGGCTGCCCGAGACGTCATACTAGACCTTCTGGATGATCCCAAACATCACCAAGCACATGCTAACCGATACGCCGCATCTGTCATTCTTCGTCGTCACCTATGGCAAGTCTACGCCTACCGGGACCAATGCCCCTGAGATTATCATGATACACAAGATGTTGAAGCGCTTCCAAATGCTGATGCGTCCCGGTGCACTACTTGTCGAAAGGTATCCGATATTCAAGTATGTCCCGTTTTACGCGAGCTACCT
The DNA here is from genome assembly GCA_014904935.1 of Melanogaster broomeanus. NCBI lineage: Eukaryota > Fungi > Basidiomycota > Agaricomycetes > Boletales > Melanogastraceae > Melanogaster > Melanogaster broomeanus. Next base: position 16,221 of record MU123782.1, on the reverse strand, counting down.
CGAGACGTGGCGTAAGGAAGAATCGAAGCTCTTCCATGATCAGTTGAACCGTGTTTCTCAGGAGTTGGTAAGCATAGTTCTATAGCACTTTGATTGGCTGGTGCTCATGGAACTACTGGCAGAAAACCGGCTCACCTGGTCCTTCCTTCGCGAAGTACCTGCTTGAGAACCAAAATACACACAAGCTTTCGAGCGAGGAGATGGCTTACCTCTGCCGGTTCGCTGTTCGGCGCTGGTTCGGATACTGTAAGTCACTTGGGACTGGATTCACCAGTAGACTGTCTCATTTCGAAAACAGACTGCTGTTGCTATCATGGTCGTTGTCATGGCTGCTGCTTGCCACCCTAAGGCACAGGACGTTGTTCAGGAAGAACTAGGACAATGTCATTGGACGCCACAGAGGTGAGTACTGTTTGTAGCAGTTAGAATGAGCTGACAGGGACATCCATCAGCCCCTACCTTCGACGACTACAATGCACTGCCTCAGATCGAGGCCTTCATGCTCGAGTGTCTCCGCTGGAGACCAGTTACGACTCTTGGTAGGATTGCTGCGTTCATTGCAAAGAACAAATAGGGTTCTGATATGATCGCTAGGTTTCGCTCATCGTGCGATGACTGATATTCCCTACGTAAGTCGTTTCGACTGCACAATTTGTGTACGAAAAGGAGAAGCTGAGTTCCTCACAGAAGAACATCTGTATCCCTGAGGGCGCAATCGTCTTCGGTAACCACTGGTATGCACACAACGTCAGGTAGACTAATCATTGTAATTTCTCATCTCCTGCGCAGGGCTATCTCTCGTGACCCTGCGGTCTACCCCAACCCCGACGCATTCGACCCGCAGAGATGGTTGAACAGTGAAGGCAAAATCCGTGACGACCTTAAGTTCCCCAGTTTCGGCTTTGGACGCCGGTGAGCCCTAGTCCTTCCATTGTTCTGCGCTAGCCGAGCTAACGCTGTTGGTCATTTAGCATCTGCCCTGGCCAACACATCGCCAACCGGTCCATCTTCATCAATGCTGCTCTTCTTATGTGGTCTTTCCGCATCACGCAGGACCCCAACTCGCCCATCGACGACAAGGGTTTCGTTGATGGTGTCATCGCACACCCTAAACCCTTCTGATGCGTGCTTCACCCCACGTATCGGGACTAAAGAGCATCTTAGGGAGGTGATGGCAACGTACGCTGAGGATTTGTAGAGCTTGCTCCTGTCGTGTCAGTGCAGTGGAGGATGATGATCTGTTGGAATTATTTAGGGTAGCTTACTGACTGGATATTGTACAATGCGCATTTTTGTCGATATGCCATTGACGCCGTTAACGTATACATCAATTCTTTGGATCTCACTCTTCTAGACCGATTTTGGCGCCTGGTGGATTGGGATGAAATAATTGAACAGACGAACTTTAGATTACAGTAGATGTGGTCAGTGCAGTGCCCATGCACGCCAATATTAATTCCCGGGTCGAAGCAACTCGGACTCGGAGTGCTAGTGAGAGCACTCGAATCCATGACAATATTGTGCTGTGCGTATAGCTATAGACTGGGGTTACTTTTTGCTGGTTTTCTCGACAAGCATCCAGCTGTAGAGTTTACAGAATTACTGGCAGTGGCGAGTGCGCGGATACCGCACGCTGACTTTCACACGCGTCGTCGGTGGTGCGACTCTCCATCGTCCTGCCTTGGCTATCTCATTCTTCAAACCGCCTTTATCTCTAGCCCCATCCACAACCGGGAATGGTGCAGCCCAACCCTCATCCTATCATTGTTCCTCGGGTTCCCAGCCGTAGAACACGAGTCTTAACGAAGAACGTGAAGTCGATGAGCTGCTCGACTCAGAAGAAGTAGGAGCCGAGAACGCTCAGGCGCCAACTCAAGACCCCGCGATACTCGCGAAATTCCAAATACTATGGCGCAAACTGTGGCCTGCAGATGCCGTCGAAGAATGGCTGAAGAAGCCGGGTGAACCTGTAGGTCTTCTCATCGCCGCTCGCTTCCCCCCCTGTTTCCAATTCGGAACTGATGGCGAACTTCATGTGCGGGATACCCGATATAGTGCGACGAGTGTGTGAAGCGTTCCCTCAAATGCGAGTCTAAACCGACGACAATCCGATGCCTACCTTGCGCGCAGGCAAGGCGGGGGCCATGTTCTCGATGGCGAGCTTTCCAGATCCATCAAATCAGTCACACTCTCAATCTGTCTTCGGCGGCGACGGAGGCGCTCGCACGACAATTAGAATCCAGTATTACTAAAGTCAAGACCAAAAAGCCCAAGAGGAGTATATCAATACGTACTCCGGTGATGCCATCTTCGATGAGACTTCTCCAGCAGACATCTCGCCCGCGGAGATCGCGATCTCCTCATTTCATGTCCGCTCCGGCACGAGAGGCGGCGGATGTATCGAGAGTGGCAGATGGCTCGCAGATGGCCACCAAGTCTACTTCTCATAAGCCGACATACCTGCGAATCAAACTGCCTGCTCTGAGTCGCCGTCCCGGCGAGGATGTGGGGCCGTCCGCCGAACGGCAGGCTGGCGTTTCACATCCTGAGGTCGAGCATAGGTCGTCGGTGGCCTCGCGCAGTGATTTACCTCATTCTCCGCCGCGCACCCCCGAAGAACCTCTGTCTCCAAACCTCGTGTGGCCACCAGATGCACGGAGTATCTCCATGGCTGTCTCCGAGCCATCCTACGAGCCGCCGCCGGTCGAGCCCGTCCCCAGCAGTTCAGAACCACCTCCACACACTCTGCCGGAAAAGTCTTCCGCGGCGAAAGACACGCATTCTCTTCGCACTGCGAAGAGATCACCGCAGCAAGCGGACATTCTCGCCCGAGATGAAGAGATCGCTAGTCTCATCCGAGAGGTCTCGGCCCGGGAGCGGGATATTGCAAGTTTGCGACAAGAGATACAAGCTTTGGATAACCTTCCCAACGCGCCATCACAACTGCCGGTCGTTCCTTCATCATCAAGGGCGCCGGTGTCCGAGAACGAGAACGCCACGCGAAGATACCTGGCACTGCAGTATATCGCCCGGACGCTCAGGGGTGCGCGGGAGAGGAGTGCATCGCAGGAAGAGCGCGACGCCCTGCTGGTGCGAGCTGAACGCCATCTGGCGAGGCTCGCCAACCTGGAGATGGAAGGTATATGGGGATCAGACGTCGATTCCGATGAATTTTTTACGTCCCTTGCAAGGGACGGTTCGGGATGGTAGAGGCTAACCCATGCAAGCGGAGGCGAGTGGAAGGGTGACTATGATGATTCGGTTTTCAGACTCGGAGACCCTTTCATTCTTGTTGTGCATTTGTACGGTATTTACAGCCTACATGGTTATTCGCAAAACAACAATGGTTCCTAAGCGTAGTCAGCCAAATAAATCATCACCATCATCATCCTCCTAAGTCGACGAATCGATGGCAGGTGCTTGGGTAAACGTGTCAAGGATGTACAGTAGTAGCTGCCTGCCCGTGTGCCCCGTGTTACTTTGACGGTTGACCCCGCATCCGGCTCGGCAACACTTCATACCCAAGCCGGTTCCCCATGTATTGTGGGTGTCAGTCTCATCATCTCTCGAAAATCTCAACGTTCGTTCAACGTTCAACCCTTAACTTACCAATGGCCAGCCGCCTCGCACAAGTATCGGGACACATTAGCAACGCCTATGGGCGTGGTCTCTTAGCTAGTGAGGTAGCCATTATCACTGGTGAGTTTTGGTGGTTCGGAATGCCGTGGGTAGACCTCACACTCGAAGCGCAGGCGCCGGCCAGGTAGGTTCATTCCTGAGCACTGGAAAGCCCATGAGCCCATACTATATGGATACAGGGATCGGACGGAGCGCGGCCTTGCTCTTCGCCAAAGAGGGCGCGAAAGTCGTGGTCAGCGAGTGAGTTTTATGTTTGAGACGATGCCATCGTCGATGCACCAGGGTGACCAATCCCACGAAACCTAGCATCGACGCAAAGAAGGCTGCTGCTGTCGCCGATGAAATAAAGGTAGCGGGCGGGGAAGCCATTTCCGTACCAGGCGATGTCGGCGCAGACGACTTTCCCCAGACCATCGTAGACGCTACTGTAAAGTGAGTTTTGCCTCTCGAAATGTGTGCGTGGCCCCCCTGACTCACAGGTGCAACTCAGGGCCTTTGGACAGATAAATCACATTGTTAACAATGGCGCGTGACGTGTGGTGCCCTGATCTTGCTCGAGCCATTTACTGACTGCTACCTCCAGCTGGCTTCACATACGATAAAATGCTACACACCATGCCAGACGACGTGTACGATGTGATCATGAAGATCCACGTGCGCGCGCCCTTCCGTCTCGTGCGAGCCGCCGCACCCTACTTCCGCGTCAAGGTAGGCTTGCATATGCTAAACTCACAAATTCCAGGCGTTCAAGATCTGCCGTGACTTGAACTTTAGAGTGGAACCCCCGTCAACCGCTCCATCATCAATGTTTCTTCCACTTCAGGTCTCCATGGGAATGTAGGCCAGGCTAATTATGCCGCAGCCAAGGCTGCAGTCGTCGGACTAACCAAGACGATCACCAAAGAGTGGGGCCCTTTCGGTGTTCGTGCGAACACTGTAGCATATGGTCTTGTTCACACGAGGTATGTACCCTCGACCATCTCCGAGATGGAACGAATAACGATACAACTCGGGGATTAGGTTGACTGCAGCGAAAGAGGACGGGGCGACGATCGAAGTGGAAGGAAAGAAGGTCGCACTCGGTATTCCTAATGCGAGGGTCCTTGCCGCTGAGAGCGTCAATGCGTTTGCGGACATCCCGCTTCGGAGAGGGGGTTCGCCAGACGAAGCTGCAGCTGCTATGCTTTTGTGAGTAGTTCATTCTGTGTTTCTAAGCTATGCCTGGGATGTTGAGTGGGGGGGAAATATTTACAGCCTTGCGTCGCCCTTGGCGTCATATGTGAGTGGACACACTCTGGAGGTTACTGGTGGACGTGGTATCTAGGTTTCGTATGTTGTCGATTCCGTGAATCGAACAAGTTGGTCTACTACTCACAAATGGCCATGCTTTTATTGTTTGGAGTATGTGGACGTTGTGAGAATCAAATGACAAGGGATCGGCGAGGTGGTAGGCTGGCGTGATAGACTTCGGAGGACGTGTGAATGCGAGTCGATTTGGATAGGGCAGTGCAATCGGAGATTTCTGAGCGTCGCTGGGGTACTGAGAAGAGCGCTTCAAGAGGTCATCAATAGGCGGTGCGCTTTGGCGGCACGGAGTGACCTAAGGTCCATTGCCACTTGATGGCCATAATCTCACGCCAACATTCTGACTGTCAGCCTAGTACTCATCGCCACAACTTCCTGTGTCCTGATTCTGCCCTTGCATGGAATAGGGTTACCGAGCCACGACACTAAAACTCGCAGGTGTAAGATGTGTCCTCATGAGTGTGTTCAATGTAATATTGGTTTCCTGCGCACCAGAAGGGTAAGAACAAGTGCACGGGTATAATAGAAACAGGAATGAAGCTACTATCCGTACAAACCCTCTAGTTCGACAGCTAGGCTCCAGCGAACGTCTAGCTACTATGCATCCCCTGCTTGGGCATTCATAAAACGCGCGTTCATTCCCATCTCTGCGATGTTCTTCACTTCGTCACGACTGAGGCCAAGTCCAAGTGGAGGTTTGGCCAGGAGGAGTGCATATTCAGCGAGCAGGGTTGTTCTGAACGGGAGAGTATCGTCCGTCTGTTGAGGAAGGATTCTCAAGGACTCATAACACGAGCAAAGGATGATGTACATACGCAGATGACAACAGGGTGGTTGTTCGCGAGGTAGTACCGTATATGATGTGCTTCGAGAGATGGAACGGTTTTGCACCTGTTCAGGGGTAACCCGTCAGTGGACGCTACGAAAACACCACACCTTACATGACTTACAATAAATTTGAGCTAAGGCATATCTCGATGCATGGCTTATACTGTCCCCTCTCTGCTTTCTGATGCATGAGCGTGTCCACCTCGCTCGCAGCTGCACGACTTGCGCCTTTGTTTGCGTCAGAGTGGAAGCTTAAGTGTGCGCGGGCATCTTCCGACTCTGTGCTCTCCCGCAGAATTCGGTCGAGGTGCTTGTTACGTAACGCAAGGAAAAGCTTGTGGAGAGGATGTTCCGGATCCCAAGGCATCCGATTACTTGGAAGGATCTCCGTATTCAGCTGTGGTACGTCGGCAAAAAATAAAACTTGATGTTCCTCAGTGAGGAATGTCGCATGACCCAACCTGTCTGGGTGGCAGGCCAGGAGGGCGTGCGACTCAGCCTCGGTGTTTGCTGGAGTCTGCACAGTACAAGCCGTACTCAGCAAACGGAGCTCGCGGCTGTATAACGCTTTATATATGTACGTACCTCGGCAATGTGGACCGTCAATCCCAGGCCTGCCTCTTTCGCGCGTTTGAAGTGCCTCTTGAACATACCCACGTCACCCTTGAGTGGATCACCACAGAGGTCAAGGCCCACGACAGGGTCTCCCTCGTTCCGCAGCTTTATGGCGAGGTTGACACATTCCTCTACGTCTGTCTCGGACATCCGCCGGTCGACAGAGATGATCAGAGCGGCTCGGCCAGGGAAGGATTTAATCTCTTGGAGTACCGTACCGAGGTACTGTTCCCGGTCCATATGCACCGTCGCTCGAGGAGTCGTGCGGAGTTCGATGTAGCTGCAGTCTGGGGCAGACTGGTTGAACACGAACCCAGCTGGGGCAGCTTGTTCGTTCAGGAAATCATCGAGTACGGCGCGGGTAACTTCGGCGAGAGCTGCAGGGAGTGGCTGTGAGAGCATAGATCGCAGGAAAGAGCGTGAAGAAGTCCGAAATTTCTGTGAGGGTGAACCCAGATTGAAGTGTCGCGACTGTAGTGGTGATGTCGATTCCGAGCTCTGCTGCGGATGGACTGTACTTGTCTGCAAGGCCTTGCAGGGTATGAAGGGGGATAGACCCGTTGAGATGGGCATGAAGTTCCGCTTTCGGTAGACATTGGAGGAAGGCGATGTCGTTGGCGGACAGAGATCGCAGAGCTGCTGCTGCGGGGCCTGAGATTGTCCTCATGATCATCTATCAGAAAGCGTCTACTGTGTAGCGTGATTATCGGATGGGCCTACATACATACTAGACGCCAAGATTAGCTGACTCTGTTATCGGAACTGCCACGTACAAGATGTCGATTTGAGACGGATGCCAGTACTACAGCTACGTCGTCATCATGCTTCCAAGTGCCAGTGAGCGAACTTGATCATAGTCTCCACCGTTCCACACGTGAATCTATGGGCTGCGTCCGCAACACGAAGTTGATACAGTATTATACAACTTGAAATCACGGTTAGTCTCATTTTATACGAGAAGACTTGGATAATTTTCACTATTTGCAAATTTTCACTGGCGCAGCTGATCAAAGATCTAGCTAGTAGCCTGAGGTTACGACACGGGACCCGGCAGTATTTCGCCCCGGAGCCGGGTATTGTTCGGCTGTAGATAACGAAGACCAAGTGCGCCAGCGCATCAATCTGAAGATGATGCAAATCAGAGTGTAGAACGGGGGACGAAGTTTCCGATTTTCTCAAGTAGGTCACGTCTCCTGACAATTGCAACGGCCCCTTTGAGTCAGCATTTATGTCACCTCATGCTCAGCAGAAGGGACGTTCGAACCTCTACGCATCTCGGTCAGCTGGGTGTGAAAACTCTATGCCATGGTCATGCTAGTCTAACCCGTTACCGTCTATGACGTATATCCAGGCCAGTCTCATTCCTTCTCACTTATTAGAAACTAAACCTGGCTGTGGCAAAATAATCATCGATGCTGTTCGAGCATCCACAGCCTTTACCTCCATCTACTAGCCGTCACCTGAAGATTTCCTAATCGACTCACCAGTGTCCCTTTTTACCTCCATCCCAGTGCCTGAATACCATGTCATAATGGCGCTCGGTGTCACAGTTCTCAAGTTCTTTGCGGATGGGCGCTGGCGCTGGCGGCTTCTATATATAGTGGCCATCGTGAAATTGACGCCGTTAAGTTGTTGCCGCCCGTCTGCTCCCTCTGCTCGCTTAGAAGACGAGAGGTGCGTATAGAGTAAATGGTCACCGTGCGCTATTGACGGGAGGGTATTAGCTCGGCCGTCCTTGCGCACCTCGGGCTGCACAGCTGACTGAGGCTATTCTAAGTTATATGACCTACGAAGGTAACGGTTTCATGATACTAGTTCGACATCTGCCTCACCTCAGATTTGCAAGGATGCGCCTCTTAAAGGTGGATACCTTGAAGCTCGAAAACTTTTCGAGTGATCCTCCACCATACGCAGCCATCTCGCACAGATGGGGAGCGGAAAAGGACGAAAGTATCTTTTCATGGACATGCTTCGGCACCCAACCCCGCCGAGCGTGAAGAAAAAGCCAGGATTCGCCAAGATCCTAGGGTGCGTTATGCAAGCGGAGAAACACGGCCTCGATTACATCTGGATCGACACATGTTGCATTGACAAGGCCAACAGTACCGAACTGCAAGAGGCAATCAATTCCATGTGGAAGTGGTATCACGGGTGCGCTAGGTGCTACGTGTACATGAACGATGTACAAAGCGGTCAATGTCCAGACGCGGATGACTCGGACTTCTCGCGAAGCCAGTGGTTTAGACGCGGATGGACACTGCAGGAGCTGCTAGCTCCCGCAAAGGTCACGTTCTTCGCAAAGGACTGGGAAAAAATTGGGAAGAAGGCTAATCAGAACATTGTGAAGCGTATTACTCACATCACTGGAATTCCGAAAGGAGTCCTATCCGAGGATGGCGAGACCACCTCGTTCAGCGTGGCGACGAGAATGACCTGGGCTTCGCGTAGGTCGACGACGAAGGAGGAGGACAAGGCCTACTCCCTCATGGGCATATTCGGCATCACATTTCCAATCATCTACGGCGGCAGAGAAAATGTGTTTGTGAAGTTCCAGAAGGAGATTATGAATAGACACCCAGACCAAAGCATTTTCGCGTGGACGGCGGAATCAGCCCCTCCGACCACAACCGCAGGTCTCCTCACCCCATCCCCCGCATACTTCGCAGACGTCACCGAGATATCAGACGAAGTCTTCATCAAGGACTTTGCACACATGATCAAGCCTGACTCTCGTCCCCCAGCCCACTACTTTCCCACTAACCTCGGCATCAAAATCACCTTACCCATGAAGCCTGTAGAGGGCAAGGATGACCTCTTCTTAGCGATGCTAAGATGTGCTCTACCGGACAAGCCTGATCGACCACTGTGCATCTACCTGCAGCCCCTTACTTGGACTCGTAACCAGTGGGTGAGGACTCGTATCGGTGAGCTCATCCCTGCTCCAATGGACGACAAGCTCTTTGAGAATACACAAATCTTCGTCAAGGAAGACATGTCGTTCTTCGAGCCCCCGCAACTCAGGCGGACAGCATCTCAAGAAACGTATGTCCAGCCGCGTTCACGCGAACGGGCTCCACGATCATCCTCAGTCGCTCCTGCGCCCAAGAGACAAGCCGTCCAGAGGTCTCCCGCAGTCACCAGAAGTGGCCCAGCCTTCTACTCCGTCCATTAACACCCCCACCGTCAGCCTATCCCTCGAGCCGACCATCGATCAACCCCTTCCCAACATCCCTCGCCGATCTCTGTCCCAGAACGTTCTCGTGTACCGATCAAAGTTCTCCGGTCACCACTCACTGATACTCCTCCTACTATTCGGCATGGCCGCCGAACAAACCGTGTCACCTCAAGAACTCGCCACAATCGCCCCATTTCCATTACCGTCCCATGGTCACCTGAACGCCTTCGTGAATTGAACCTGGAATCACCCAGTCCGGGTCGCCCAAATCAGAGGAGCATGACACCGCAACCCTTTGGAGGTCAGATTCCAAAGGTACGGTTTAATGATTCTCAGCACCCTCAATTCCGCGATCGACGCCACAATGCCCGATCCCTTTCTCCACACCTCGTGTCTAGCGACTTCGCACGGCCACAGGCCCCGGGTAGAGAACCAAAACGCTTTAAACCACGTGCTGTTCCGACCAGTCGACTGCGAAGTCGCAGCTTAGCGGTAGAACCGTCAGCATCTCGCTCCCCTGAGCGCATCGAACATTCTGTGCCAGTGGGCGCTCATGTTGCCCAAATAGGGCGCTCTAAGCCATCCTCGCAAGCGAGGAGTCGTCCGCGGAAGGCCACATCGCCTTCCCACATCCCCGCAGTAGATCGTGGAAGAGCAGCCAGTCGGGATCGAGGGAGAGATCGGTCCCAGAAGCCTGTGCGATCACCCAAGCAGTCGCCCTCGCGCCCACCAGGTGTGCAACACCCCACATCCATCATACATGTCACTCCGGCAGACGAAGGACCCTGTTCTCCATGATTCTTTGCCTGTATCACCTGTTCCAACAACACCTTCGTCCGCTGGCGACTCCGAGCACACAGCATCTTCATCTTCTGCCCCACCTACACCTCCTCAGATCCTCGCACCGTTATCAAATAAATTTACGCCAATTCTGAATACGTTATCCGGTAGCAAAGAAGACTCAGATCCTTTCGAGTCTTCACCAAATCACGCAGTAGAACTCACTAACACTTCTTCCGCCCCACCTACACCTCCTCAAATCCCGCTACCGTTAACAATTAGATTTACCCCAAATCTGAACACGTTATCCGGTAGCCAAGAAGACTCAGACCCTTTGGAGTCTTCACCAAATCACGCAGCAGAACTCACTAGTACTTCGAAGCCACCTACTCCAGTTTCAGACAAGTCACCGCAGTTCCCATTGTCGAGCCAGAAGCCCCCTCCTCACAACACTTGAGATCTAGCACTAAAGGAACGTCATTCTTGCACCGGTTTACAAGATTTTTCAGTTGGGGCCGTAAGAAGAATACGAAGACACCAGCCAAACTCAGACGTGGTCATCCTGTAGTATGAGGTTACTTGTTGGATTGTACGATCATATGCAAAGTGGTCCAGTCGGTGCAAGATGGAGCACATATCCAGAAGTTTTTGCGCACGATTTCAAACCATAGATACAAGTCCCAGCGTGCTGTATAAAATACGACGATAACATCTCACAGAAAACTTCTGCTTTTTCCAGTTCCAAAACGATCTCCGAGCCTTTCGGCATCTCGCAACAGCTTCTGCCGCTGCTTGTCGTCCATGAGCTACCCTCCAAGAGACACGTCTTGCGAATGATCCCAGATCTCCGGGGGTGGCTCATCTTGGTCGGAAATCCGAAGAAATCCGTAGGCGCGAACGGCGAGGACGTGAGCGAAAAGCTAAGGATTGGAGTACTACTGACACGCGTACTATGTTCGGTATGATTATGTAAGCTACGCAGGTACTACGACGAACTCGATTTCCAACAATCTTTGTGTTTTTCTTCCGAGACTCACGGTCGAGGTGTGCATCAACAAGGGATTGACCTCGAGGTTTGCCTGTTGCGTGGCTACGTCAGTTACTCGCAGAGCTGGAAAAATAAGCAACGAAGGCGATGTCGTCGGGGTCTAGAGATCGCAGAGCTGCCGCTGCTCGCCCTGAGATTGTCCTCATGATCACGATCAGGAAGCATCTGTTGTATAGCGTGATTATCGGGTTGGTACCTACATACTAGACGCCACGATTAGCTGACTCACGTACAGGATGTCGATTTGAGACGGATGCCAGTACTACAGCTAGGTCATCATCATGCTTCAAAATGCCAGTGAGCGAACTTGAGCTTGAAGCTTGAAGTCTCCACCGCTCAATCTACCCGTGCAAGTCGTCTCTTGAAATCACAGTAATATTTTTATACGAAAATAGATAATTTCCTCTATTTTCAATTTGAATTCACTGTAGCTCAGCTGATCAGCGGCACACAGGACCCGACAGAGTTTCTGCATGCATGGGAACCGGGTATTGCTCTTCTGTTCACTGCAGTTGTAGATAACGACGCGCATCAATCTTGGATTCAAATCAGATGGTAGAACGGGGGACGAAAGTTTCCGATTGTCTGCAAGTTGCAATGATGTCTCCTTTGAGTCGGCATTTATGTCACTCATGATGCATGATGCATGATCAGGAGGGGACGTTCGAAGCTCTACGCGTCTCAATCAAACTGGGTGTGAAACCTCTATGCCACGATCATGCGCTAGTCTGGTGACCAACTCCTCCGAGTCTATTATGTGTATCCCAGGCCAGTGTCAGCTCCTTTCTCACTTGTTAGAAACTAAACCTGGCTGTGGCAAAATAATCATCGATGCTGTTCGAGCATCCACTGCCTCTACCTCATCTACTAGCCGGCACTGAAGAGAAGCTTCCTAATTGACTCACCATGTTCCTTTACCTGTTTCTACTTTCAATGCTGTCCTGGTCCCTAATATCATGCATAAGGGCGCTTGGTGCCAGCATCTCTCAAGTTCTTTGTGTCTGGGCGCTGACGGCATCTATATATACTGTATATTGGCCATCGTGAAATCGACACAGCTAAGTTGTTGCCGCCCTCCTCTGCTCCCTCTGAAGACGAGAGGTGCGTATAGAGTAAATGGTCACCGTGCGCTATTGACGGGAAGTGTTATCTCAGCCGCCCTTGTGCACTTCGGGCTGCACAGCTGACTGAGGACTGACTCTAAGTTATATGACCTACGAAGGTAACGGTTTCATGATACTAGTTCGACATCTGCCCTCACCTCAGATTTTGCAAGGATGCGCCTCTTAAACGTTCATACCTTGGAGCTCGAATACTTTCCGGTGAGCCTCCACCATACGTAGCCATCTCGCACAGATGGGGAGCGGAAAAGGACGAAGTATCTTTTCAAGACATGCTTCAACTCCATGACCCAGCCGAGCGCGAAGAACAAGCCAGGATTCGCCAAGATCCTAGGGTGCGTCATGCAAGCGAAGAAACACAGCCTCAATTACATCTGGATGGACACATGTTGCATTGACAAGACCAACAACACCGAACTGCAAGAGGCAATCAATTCCATGTGGAATTGGTATCAGGACTGCGATAGGTGCTTCGTGTACATGAACGATGTACGCAGCGGTCAACGTCCAGACGCGGATGACTCGGACTTCTCGCGAAGCCAGTGGTTTAGACGCGGATGGACACTGCAGGAGCTGCTAGCTCCCGGAAGAATCACGTTCTTCGCAGAGGACTGGGAAAGAATTGGGAAGAAGGCTAATCAGAACATCTATGAAGCGTATTACTCACATCACTGGTATTCCGGAAGGAGTCCTATCAGATGGCGAGACCACGTCATTCAGCGTGGCGACAAGAATGACGTGGGCTTCGCGTAGGTCGACGACGAAGAAGGAGGACAAGGCCTACTCCCTCATGGGAATCTTCGACATCACATTGCCTAATTATCTACGGCGGCAGAGAAAATGTGTTTGTGAAGTTCCAGAAGGAGATTATGAAGAGATACGCAGACCAAAGCATTTTCGCTTGGACGGCGGAGTCAACCCCTCCGACCGCAGCCGCAGGTCTCCTCACCCATCCCCCGCATACTTCGCAGACGTCAACGAGATATCAGACGAAGACTTCGTCAAGGACTTCGCACACATGATCAAGCCTGACTCTCGTCCCCTAGCCCACTACTCCCACACTAACCTCGGCATTCAGATCACCTTACCCATGAAACGTGTAGAGGGTAAGGATGACCTCTTCATAGCGATGCTAAGATGTGCTCTACCAGACAAGCCTGATCGACCACTGTGCATCTACCTGCAGCCCCTTACTGGGGCTCGTCACCAGTGGGTGAGGACCCGTATCAGTGAGCTCATCCCTGCTCCAATGGACGACAAGCTCTTTGAGAATACACAAATCTTCGTCAAGGAAGACATGTCGTTCTTCCAGCCCAAGAAACGCAAGCGGGCACTATCTACTGATACGTATGTCCCGCCGAGTTCACGCGAACAGAGCTCCACGATCATCCTCAGTCGTTCCTGCTCCTACACCCATGAGACGAGCCGTCCAGGAGTCTCCCGTAGTACCAGAAGTGGCCCGCCTTCTACCCCATCCACTAACACCCCCATCGTAAGCCTACCCGTCGAGTTGACGATCGATCAGTCAGTTCCCGGTCAGGAGACGCAGGAGGCGAACGTCCCTCGCCGATTCCAGTCGCAGAGGGTTCTCGTGTACCGGTCAATTCTCCGTTGAGGAGCCTGCCGCACCAGAAGTGCCTCCGCCCACTACTGACACCCACCGCCTCCGCGTACCCATCGAGTTGGCCATCGACCAACTCCTTCCTGGTCAGGAGATGCACGACGCGAGCGTCCCTCGCCGATCCCTGTCCCAGGAGGTTCTCGTGTACCAATCAACTTTCCCCCGCCACCGTCCACCGATGCTCCTCTTACCATTCCACATGGCAGCCGAACAAACAGTGTCATCTCAAGAGATGCTCACCACAATCGCCCCACTTCCATTACTGTCCCGTGGTCACCTGAACGGCTTCGTGAATTGAACCCGGAATCACGTAGTCCAGGTCGCCCAAATCAGAGGAGCATGACACCGCAACCCTTTGAAGGTCAGATTTCAAAGGTGTGGGTTAATGATTCTTACCGGAGGGCGCATTCTCAGCGCCCTCAATTCCGCGATCGACGCCACAATGCCCGATCTCTTTCTCCACATCTCGTGTCTAGCGACTTCGCATGGTCACAGGTCCTGGGTAGAGAACCAAAACCCTTTAAACCACGTGCTATTCCGACTAGTCACAACTTAGCGGTAGGACCATCAGCATCTCCCTCCCCTGAGCGCATCGAACATTCTGTGCCAGTGGGCTCTTATCGCGCCCAAACAGGGCACTCTAAGCCATCCTCTCAAGCGAGGAGTCATCCGCGGAAGGCCACATCGCCTTCCCACATTCCCGCGGTAGATCGTGGAAGAGCAGCCAGTCGGGACCGAGGGAGAAATCGGTCCCAGAAGCCTGTGCGATCACCCAAGCAGTCGCCTCGCGCTTACCAGGTGTGCAACGCCCCACACCCGTCATACGTATCACTCCGGCAGACGAAGAACCCTGTTCTCATGATTCTTCGCCTGTATCACCTGTTCCAACAACACCTTCGTCCGCTGGCGACTCCGAGCACACAGCATCTTCATCTTCCGCCCACCTACACCTCCTCAAACCCTCGCACCGTTATCAATTAGATTTACGCCAATTGCGAACGCGTTGTCCGGTAGCCAAGAAGACTCAGACCCTTTCGAGTCTTCACCAAATCACGCAGTAGAATTCACTAGTGCTTCGAAGCCACCACTCCGGTTTCAGACAAGTCACGCGCAGTTCCCATTAACGGGGGGGCTTCGTCTTGATCACTGCGTCTCCTGTCGAGCAAGAAGCCCCCTTTCCCGGCACCTCCTCACAACACATGAGGTCTAGCACTAAAGGAACGTCACTCTTCCACAGGTTTACAAGCTTTTTCAGCCCGAGCGGTAAGAAGAATACGAAGACACTGGCCAAACCCAGACGTGGTCATCCTGTATGAGGTTACTTGTTGGATTGTATGAGTAAATGTAAAGTTGTCCAGTTGATGCAAGGTGGAGCACATGTCCAGAAGCTTGTGCAGGATTTGAAACCATATGTAGATACAAGTCCCAGCGTGCTGTATAAAATACAACAATAACATCTTACAGAAAATCTCCGCTTTTTCCAGTTCCAAAACGATCTTTCCAAGGCCTTTGGCATCTCGCAACAGCTTCTGCCGCTGCTTGTCGTCCATGAGCTGCCCGCCAAGAGACATGTCTCGCGAAGGACCCCAGATCTCTGGGGGTGGCTCATAGATCTTCGTGTTTTTTCTTCCGAGACTCACGGTCGAGGTGTGCATCAACAAGGGGCTTGACCTCGGAGCTTTGCCCTGTTGCGTGTCCGTTTTGGGAATTAGTCAGATAATTTTTTTAGGTGGGCTCGACACCAAAATTTGCACTACTTATTATACACAACCAGTTCAAAGGATCTACGAAGAGGAGGACCTTAAGTAACATGAATGCGACATTATCCTCTTGCCAGAAACATTATTCTTGTCCTGTACAACAAGTAGATAGCTTTTTAAGCGAATATCACGAAATGTAACACTTTGTCACGCGAGGTTGGAGGACTCTGCATAAGCCCTATCTTACTATAGCTAGATCATCATCATGCTTCAAAATGCCAGTGAGCGAACTTGTCTTTGCGATCACTATTGATGCGAAATGGTACAAGAAGCGATATATTAACTGAGCAATCAGTATGTTAGGCTAGCGTAAGACTTATGCGAGCAGC